>JAWQFJ010001067.1:235204-242704 GCA_034096865.1 Theodoxus fluviatilis | reverse complement strand
GGCAGCCCACATATGAAACTATTAATAATCTTTTCACTCGTCTTTTTTTCTATTCTATTAAAGCATACGTCGTCTGTTTTAAGACATCTACGGAAAATCATACATTTCATAGGGCTGATTAGTTTTTCTTTCTGAGAAAATTTCATTGTGTCTATATTGGAGTCTTAATAATCACAGTAAAATCGAGGACAACTTTCCTCATATTTAAACTTTTTCTTCGGAAAGTACTTTACTTGAAAACGTTTTAAATCATTCGACATGAAATTTGATTTGATGCGCATAGGTGTTAAAAATAGTCTGCAAAAACGAAGACTCCAGATCTACGGCGCCTTACTACAGATGCGACAATTCTCACAGAAAGAATGAAAGATAGTTTCATGGTTTTAATCCGTCTTTTTCAACACAGCAACGTCCGTACTCACCGTGGTGATCCGTTTCTCGCCCTTCATATGTCCAGTTGCTGCCTGCTCCATGCTTAAACATACAACAGTGAACTAGAAAAAAACCTTCGTTTTTCCCATAAAAGCTTCCGCTGTACTTGCCCTCCTCTTAGCAGTGCTTTTCTCGCTTCCCGTCATCTTTGGCTTCTGTTGCTATCTGCATGTCCTTCCCTTTTCATGACTCTCTTCTCCTCAGCCTCTTCATGCTCTTGCTTATCATCACATCAGTCTTTCTCGTCGTCCTCTCCTTCCCCCTCCCTCCGCTAATCTCCTCCTCCACCTACTACCCCTTTCTCTTCCTCTGCCCCTCCTTCTCCTCTCCTCCTCCTCGTTGCCTCTTCTCCCCCTCTCCTCCCCTCCTCCTTCCCCTCCAAAGCAAAATCGTTATCGCACTCATCATAGTTGTCGTCGTACTCTTTCTTTAAATAAACCCAGATTTCTCCGTCCCAGGGATAGAACCACGGCACTGCGCCTCGCACATCGTCCAACCCCAAAGCATGCTCGCCCATCTCCGCCTGTCTAAAGACATGGTTTCAACAAGCGAGTAGAGGCTGAGGGGCTGACCGTGTACTCATGCAAGAGGGGAGAGCTCTTTCGTCGTCGTACTCTTTCGTCGTAATAAATTATTACCTCGTCGTCATCATCGACATTGTCATCATCACTGCCTCCCTCGATGTCATCGTTCCGCTGACCCAAATGCTGCCGTCTGCATTGTCATCATGTTCTTGTCGCTACCACCGACAGCCCAGTCAAAGTTTTATTGTCGTCGTCTCCATCAACATAATCGACGGTAGTGTTGCTTGTGGATCTCTCCCTGTCCTTTCTACTGTCGTGAACTGGGAGACCATATAATTATCTGGGAGACCGTCTATGACCTTCATGTTTATTCACAACCTGTCACTGTCAGCTTCTTCACGACTGGACAATCTCTCTCACGCGATTACGTTTTCCCAGCCTAATCTTGAAACCTCAACTGTGATTACTCGGCCTATTTTAAATGCTTTTGGCACGTAGATATTTGACCTTGAATGGATGTTAATGCTTAAAGTTCCACTTGATCAACGGGAATATCCTGTTGTGGTAATCTCATACCCAAAGTTCGTAAAGTTGTTGTATTTAATCACATGACGTTTTTTAGAGGAGGTGACGGTTGTTCGAGTAAGAAGCCTGCACAGAAAGATCCCTATCCCAATCTAATTTTGAAAACAAATTATGCGATTTGCTGTCTTTGAGACGCTGTGCAGTGGATACAATTCTCATATATTCATTTTTAATGAACACAGACTCTCGTTGAGTTCAAACATGCGAGTATTATCAGATCTTACAATTTGAGATATTGAATGATGTTTCCTTCTGAACATACTTGACGCAGTTAATTGAGGACGACCATGTTGACCGCGGCTACTAACGTAGACCTTCTTTGTTCATTCTTGCGTGACCATGTTTCATGTGTATGTGAATGTGCATGTGTGTTTGTGTGTGTGTGTGTGTGTGTGTGTGTGTGTGTGTGTGTGTGTGTGTGTGTGTGTCTGTGTGCGTGTGTGTGTGTGAATGTGCATGTGTGTGTGTGTGTGTGTGTGTGAATGTGCATGTATGTGTGTGTGTTTGTGTGTGTGTGTGTGTGTGTGTGTGTGTGTTTGCGTTTCTGCGCATGCGTATATTTTTACTGTGTGCAGCACCGGACATTCCAGAGATTCAGTCTGGTTGGTATTAAGAGTAGTCGACCAATCACAGATAAAGCACGATTTCGTAGTTAAAACGTCATCTCATGAATAAACAAGTTGGTCAATGACTTTCTTTCACGATAGATAGTGTCGCGGTCCACAACACTACCTCTCGACTGTAGCTCTTTCTTTTCTCCTCTCCTCGTCCCCTTCCCTTGCTGCCTGCTCTTTTTGTTCTTTTGCAGTCCTCTTCCACCGTCTGTTCATTTGCTGTTCTACTTATAGTCGTTGTCCTCTACCGTCTGTTCATTTGCTGTTCTACTTATAGTCGTTGTCCTCTACCGTCTGTTCATTTGCTGTTCTACTTATAGTCGTTGTTATCTACCGTCTGTTCATTTGCTGTTCTACTTATAGTCGTTGTCCTCTACCGTCTGTTCATTTGCTGTTCTGCCAATTGTCGTTGTCCTTTACCGTCTGTTCATTTGCTGTTCTACTTATAGTCGTTGTCCTCTACCGTCTGTTCATTTGCTGTTCTGCCAATTGTCGTTGTCCTTTACCGTCTGTTCATTTGCTGTTCTACTTATAGTCGTTGTTCTCTACCGTCTGTTCATTTGCTGTTCTACTTACAGTCGTTGTCCTCTACCGTCTGTTCATTTGCTGTTCTACTTATAGTCGTTGTCCTCTACCGTCTGTTCATTTGCTGTTCTACTTACAGTCGTTGTCCTCTACCGTCTGTTCATTTGCTGTTCTACTTATAGTCGTTGTTCTCTACCGCCTGTTCATTTGCTGTTCTACTTATAGTCGTTGT
Source organism: Theodoxus fluviatilis (assembly GCA_034096865.1). Classification (NCBI taxonomy): domain Eukaryota; kingdom Metazoa; phylum Mollusca; class Gastropoda; order Cycloneritida; family Neritidae; genus Theodoxus; species Theodoxus fluviatilis. Next base: position 239,792 of record JAWQFJ010001067.1, on the reverse strand, counting down.
CCTCTACCGTCTGTTCAATTGATGTTCTACATATAGTCGTTGTCCTTTACAGTCTGTTCATTTGCTGTTCTACTTATAGTCGTTGTTCTCTACCGCCTGTTCATTTGCTGTTCTACTTACGGTCGTTGTCCTCTACCGTCTGTTCATTTGCTGTTCTACTTATAGTCGTTGTCCTCTACCGTCTGTTCATTTGCTGTTCTACTAATAGACGTTGTCCTCTACCGTCTGTTCATTTGCTGTTCTACTTATAGTCGTGCCCTTCGCCGTCTGTTCATTTGCTTTTCTACTTATAGTCGTTGTCCTCTACCGCCTGTTCATTTGCTGTTCTAATTACAGTCGTTGTCCTCTACCGTCTGTTCATTTGCTGTTCTACTTATAGTCGTTGTCCTCTACCGTCTGTTCATTTGCTGTTCTACTTATAGTCGTTTTCCTCTACCGTCTGTTCATTTGCTGTTCTACTTATAGTCGTTGTCCTTTACCGTCTGTTCATTTGCTGTTCTACTTATTGTCGTTGTCCTCTACCGCCTGTTCATTTGCTGTTCTACTTATAGTCGTTGTCCTCTACCGTCTGTTCATTTGCTGTTCTACTTATAGTCGTTGTCCTCTACCGTCTGTTCATTCGCTGTTCTACTTATAGTCGTACCCTTCACCGTCTGTTCATTTGCGATTCTACTTATTGTCGCTGTCCTCTACCGCCTGTTCATTTACTGTTCTACTTATAGTCGTTGTCCTCTTCATCCTGTTGATTTGCTGTTCTACTTATAGTCATTGTCCTCTACCGCCTGTTCATTTGCTGTTCTACGTTTAGTCGTTGTTCTCTACCGCCTGTTCATTTGCTGTTCTACTTACGGTCGTTGTCCTCTACCGTCTGTTGATTTGCTGTTTTACATTTTGTTGTTGTCCTCTACCGTCTGTTCATTTGCTGTTCTACTTATTGTCGTTTTCCTCTACCGCCTGTCCATTTGCTGTTCTACTTATAGTCGTTGTCCTCTACCGCCTGTTCATTTGCTGTTCCACTTATAGTCGTTGTCCTCTACCGTCTGTTTATTTGCTGTTCTACTTATAGTCGTTGTCCTCTACCGTCTGTTCATTTGCTGTTCTACTTATAGTCGTTGTCCTCTACCATCTGTTCATTTGCTGTTCTACTTATAGTCGTTGTCCTCTACCGTCTGTTCATTTGCTGTTCTGCCAATTGTCGTTCTTCTTTACCGTCTGTTCATTTGCTGTTCTACTTATAGTCGTTGTCCTCTACCGTCTGTTCATTTGCTGTTCTGCCAATTGTCGTTGTCCTTTACCGTCTGTTCATTTGCTGTTCTACTTATAGTCGTTGTCCTCTACCGTCTGTTCATTTGCTGTTCTACTTATAGTCGTTGTCCTCTACCGTCTGTTCATTTGCTGTTCTACTTATAGTCGTTTTCCTCTACCGTCTGTTCATTTGCTGTTCTACTTATAGTCGATGTCCTCTACCGTCTGTTCATTGGCTGTTCTACTTATAGTCGTTGTTATCTACCGTCTGTTCATTTGCTGTTCTACTTATAGTCGTTGTCCTCTACCGTCTGTTCATTTGCTGTTCTACTTATAGTCGTTGTCCTCTACCGTCTGTTCATTTGCTGTTCTACTTATAGTCGTTGTCCTCTACCGTCTGTTCATTTGCTGTTCTACTTATAGTCGTTTCCTCTACCGTCTGTTCATTGGCTGTTTTACTTATAGTCGTTGTCCTCTACCGTCTGTTCATTTGCTGTTCTGCCAATTGTCGTTGTCCTTTACCGTCTGTTCATTTGCTGTTCTACTTATAGTCGTTGTCCTCTACCGTCTGTTCATTTGCTGTTCTACTTATAGTCGTTGTCCTCTACCGTCTGTTCATTTGCTGTTCTACTTATAGTCGTTGTCCTCTACCGCCTGTTCATTTGCTGTTCTACTTATAGTCGTTGTCCTCTACCGTCTGTTCATTGGCTGTTCTACTTATAGACGATGTCCTCTACCGTCTGTTCATTGGCTGTTCTACTTATAGTCGTTGTTATCTACCGTCTGTTCATTTGCTGTTCTACTTATAGTCGTCCTCTACCGTCTGTTCATTTGCTGTTCTACTTATAGTCGTTGTCCTCTACCGTCTGTTCATTTGCTGTTATACTTATAGTCGTTGTCCTCTACCGTCTGTTCATTTGCTGTTCTACTTATAGTCGATTTCCTCTACCGTCTGTTCATTGGCTGTTCTACTTATAGTCGTTGTCCTCTACCGTCTGTTCATTTGCTGTTCTGCCAATTGTCGTTGTCCTTTACCGTCTGTTCATTTGCTGTTCTACTTATAGTCGTTGTCCTCTACCGTCTGTTCATTTTCTGTTCTACTTATAATCGTTGTCCTCTACCGTCTGTTCATTTGCTGTTCTGCCAATTGTCGTTGTCCCTTACAGTCTGTTCATTTGGTGTTCTACTTATTGTCGTTGTCCTTTACTGTCTTTTCATTTGCTGTTCTACTTATAGTCGCTGTCCTCTACCGTCTGTTCATTTGCTGTTCTACTTATAGTCGTTGTCCTCTACCGTCTGTTCATTTGCTGTTCTACTTATAGTCGTTGTCCTCTACCGTCTGTTCATTTGCTGTTCTACTAATAGTCGTTGTCCTCTACCGCCTGTTCATTTGCTGTTCTACTTATAGTCGTTGTCCTCTACCGTCTGTTCATTTGCTGTTCTACTTATAGTCGTTGTCCTCTACCGTCTGTTCATTTGCTGTTCTACTTATAGTCGTTGTCCTCTACCGTCTGTTCATTTGCTGTTCTACTTATAGTCGTGCCCTTCACCGTCTGTTCATTTGCTGTTCTACTTATAGTGGTGCCCTTCACCGTCTGTTCATTTGCTGTTCTACTTATAGTCGTTGTTATCTACCGTCTGTTCATTTGCTGTTCTACTTACGGTCGATGTCCTCTACCGCCTGTTCATTTGCTGTTCTACTTATAGTCGTTGTCCTCTACCGCCTGTTCATTTGCTGTTCTACTTACATTCCGGCGCAGAGCGAAAGTTCCTGCCAGGACTTTCTTGAGAGACAGGATGCTATCCTGCTCTTCATGATGATGGTGAACTGCGGTGATCTCTCCACTGGTAGCGAGGAGGAACAGAAAGCTGTCAACATAAAACACATTTAACAGACCTTTCCGATGAGTTCTGAGCCTGGATTGCATGGATATCATCAACGTGAAAGATGCCTAGTGAGAGATTCTTAAATATTCACTGCACGTTCCCAAATAGCAATTCTGCACGGCGAACAAAATATATTGAAGCAAATGTCTTTACTGGGTATGGTGGGTGGTCTCTTGATGTAGACAACTGCAACACGTTGTGTCGTAGCCTCTTTGACAAGGAGAATGAATGAATGGGGGAAAGAAGCCACAGGAAACAAGCGAGTACGTGTCGGAAGAAAATCAATGTGAACGGACTGGGGGTGAGTGGTGTTTTGCAGAGGATATGATTTGTATTTTATAGTGACACTAAATTACTGTGAAAGGAAACAAACGACGACGACGACGACGATAATGTAATAAGTACTTCTTGATCTTGATATATTCTTTATGTGTTATCAGTATTTATTATAAAAAAGAAAACTCTGTTGTTGTTTTTTCAACGTTAACGTTCAGACCTAATGATTTAGATATCCTGGCTACGTTATCAAGTTGGTTTTGTAGCCCAGTAGGAATAGTAGAGAGGAGGACAATGTCATAATCATCGTTCGTTCAGTCTGTTAACCCTGAGATGGGTTGTTGAGGCACCACTGATGACTTTCGGACAATCTTCCTCCATCGGTCTCTATCCTCTGTGGCTCGCTGTGAGTCAGCAAAGGTCAAGCCTGTCCACTTCAGCAATGATTTTCTCTGCCTGAGGTTTTAATCTGTTCAGCAGTACTTTCAGCATGACCTTGCTGGGATGGCTGATAAGGCTGATCGTGCGGTAATTCTGGCACATTTGCAGGTTTCCTTTCTTGGGCAATGTAATCACTAGGGACTGTGTCCACGGGGTTGGCCAATCTCCCGTCTGCCAGATCTTATTGCAGATCTTTGTGAGTGCATCGATCATTGCGTCGCCTCCTGCCTGGAAGAGTTCCCCTGGAATGTTGTCAACCCCAGCTGACTTCCCTTTCTTGAGGGACTTAACCGCTGTAATCATAATCATACAGAAGAAACTAAAGTTCTATAGTTCCTGGTATAAGTTAGCATGTGTACCATACCTGTGGAGGGGGTCAGTTACTGAGTTCATGAATGATGAGAGCAAATAATTATTATGGGAGGTATTCAAGGCTCCGAGCTTCATATATTCAGAGAGAGAGAGAGAGAGAGAGAGAGAGAGAGAGAGAGAGAGAGAGAGAGAGAGAGAGAGAAAAACTGAACTAATTATCGGCTCATAGCAAATACAAAATACTTTTCTTGGACCGTTTCATACGAATGAGATAATATGCTACTCTTGCTATGTAGAACCGTACTACAACGTTTCATGTAAATCTATAACTCTGGACTAAGACTTCCTCTATCCTCGCCGCTTGAAATCACATGCATAGCAAGATGGCTGTCTTCAGTACTAAATGTTCTAGTCCGTGATTAATCCA
>JAWQFJ010001067.1:227704-230204 GCA_034096865.1 Theodoxus fluviatilis | reverse complement strand
GTCCAAAATCCTTAACCATACATCTGGGGTTACATGCATTAGCCTTCTCGAAATCTGAGTAATTCTAGACACTGCAGCCCTGCCTCTGCATACAAGATCAGACATAGCCGAATTAGTGCTAAACTTCGTCGAAATTACCACACCAAGGTACTCTGATACAACCTCAAGTTTCTGGTCATTGAAGTACCATTCTTCTGAGCTTGCCAAGTGTCCACCCAGACGAAACGCCATAATCTTGGTCTTTCTATAGTTTACTCTGAGCCCTAGTCTGTTTGCTGCCTAGCTTAAATGATCTATTTGGTTCTGTAAACCTGTAACAGTGGCTGATAATAGAACAATTTCATCAGCAAAAAGAAGTGTAAATATATCAGGACCATTTGTCATTGCTTGTTCGCCATGTTTTCCATTTTCTATTATCTCGTTAGTGACGTCTTAAGATAGGAAAACAGCAGAGGACTCATTTTGCAGCCCTGTTTCAAGCCCATGTGAGCGTCAAAACAATCTGACGTCACTCCGTCACATTTTACGCAACATTTCACAGTTTTGTAAACAGACTTCAACATTCTCCCCATTTTCCCAAGGATTTCGTTTTGTTCAAGAAGACACCACAAGGCTCGTCTACTGACAGTGTCGAACGCATTTTTGAAATCAACAAAGGCAGCACACACCTTTCTATGTCTTTGTAAGTATTGTTGCACAATGCTATGTAGGACAAATATGTTATCAATTGTTGAGAAACTCTTTCGAAATCCTGCCTGTTCTTCTCCTATAATCCCGTTGTCATCTGTCCACATCTGTAACCGCCTGTTCAATACATGCATAAACACTTTACTGAGATTGCTTGTTAGAGATATTCCCCTGCAGTTATCAGGATCATTTACAGGACGTGACTAGTGTAGAGGAATAATCACAAAACTTTGCCCCGTGTATAGGGAAATCAGAATTTTCAAAGACACAGTTAAATAGCTTGTGTAAGAAAGGCAAATGCTCTTTTGATGCACACCTAAGCATTTCAGCAAGAATGTTGTCTCCACAAAGTGCCTTCCCCAATTTGAGTCTCATTATAGCATCCGCTATCTCCGAGGTAGTAATCTCTGCATCAAGCATCTCCCTGTTCCCAAAGTCGCGTAATACAGTTATCTCCCCTTCTATTACATGCTCATCACGCGTTGTCTCGTAGATACTTTCAGAGAGAGAGAGAGAGAGAGAGAGAGAGAGAGAGAGAGAGAGAGAGAGAGAGAGAGAGACAGAATGAGCGAAAGATACAGAGAAACAGAAAGAGAGAACAGAGAGAGAAAAGAACGAACGAACGAACGAACGAATGGTTTATTTGTTAGGCCACCGGCCTATCACAACTTGCAAAACGGAATCATCTGCAACAATAATCTGTACAGCATCTTGTCTTCGCGGACGGTTTGTGGAAATAACAAAAAGTTGACCATCCTGAGTGAACTAATATTTGCAAAGAAACATGCACATACATTTTATAGTTTTGAAATTTATCTATCTAATAGTCAGTTTCTTTTCGAAGTAAAAATTATATGCCAGCTATTGGGAGGGCTTCAAGAACATGTGAATGTGGTAACTATGTCATTCCTGTCTACATTTGCTGACGTCAAACAACAGTAGATGGTAGGTGAAAAAGTAATTAGATGTAGACCGTAAACAGCGACGATCCTGTGATCACAGTCGTTCGCCAGTAATCTCCCTTGAGGGCTTCACACACAAACGTCATCAAGCCAGGCAGCAGGAGACGCAAGAAGCAAAGCCTCGGACACGCCACAATATTCGCGCGAATTTTCGTGAGAAACGTCACTCGCTTCACCTCACGTTTGATGGCACAAGCAACAAGAATAATGCATAATTATACAAACCTTGATCACCGTGGTGATGTTGTGCAGCCCTAGCAAGTCCGACATGGAGGTGTAGGTGTAGAAGTAGCTCATCTGGGGGTTCGGAAAGGGCGATCCAATGTTTGCTTCAGCTGCAGCCGCCATAACGCCATTTCCTACCACCACTCCCATCCATACCCACCCCCACATCAACACACAGCGATGCGGCAGCATGGCTGCCGCGTTGCGATTTGACGGTACTCACGTACCCGGCTGCACTGCACGAACAAACGTCAATAATAACCATCAGATCCGGGTAGATTTTTGCCCCGCCTCTGACGCAAGGGGTGACGTTTGATTGACAGCCGACGGTGGGGTTGAGACATACTGGCTGCGATTGGTCCTCTCCACTTCCTGGTCAGGCTGAAGGAATGCGGTTTGGTTTTTCCGAGACTTCTTCTTGTGTACGTCATCAGGGCGGCGAGAGAGGATATGAAAGGGGAAAGAGAGGGCATATAAAAGGGAAAAAGAGAGGGAATGGGGTCTAGAAAAGGGGTTTGAAGGTTGGGATGGACCGAGTGTGCCCTCCTTGCAAGTTCGTGCGCGTGCGCACGTGTATTTGTGTGTGTGAGTGAGAGAGATGTATGGATGGAAGGATGATGATCTTT
>JAWQFJ010001067.1:217704-225204 GCA_034096865.1 Theodoxus fluviatilis | reverse complement strand
GTACACGCAAGCACGCACGCACGAACACACATACATGCATGTATGCGCGCACATGTACACACACAGACACACATGAACGCACGCGCACATGTACAGTACACACAAACACACACACATAGACAGTTAAATGTTTCTTTGGGAATCTCGTGTTACAAATAGTTTCCAATGAGGATTATCCATATCTTGGACAGTCAGAAAATGAGGGTTCCACAACAACCTATCTCTGTCCACATACAGAAGGAAAATCCCGATATGTATGGTTTATTTTCTGTATCTGAGAAAGTGTACATAATAACCGTACATGTTAGTATGGCTGAAATGGTCGTTGTCGGCAACATTTCCGAACACTGTACCCCAGTTTCAAATCTCGGTATTTCTCGGGAGAACGGACATTTATAAACGTCGTTTTGCTTAAGATTACACCCGAATCACGCGGACCGTTAAGGTGTATGGAGTACAGTATCGCCGAGCAAGACGTTTGTCACAAAACGCAGATACGTTAACGCGGCCGGATCTTAGCATAACTCCCCGGGCGTGCGAGTCACGTGACTGTAAGGCCGAGATTTCAAAACTGGGGTACAGTGACCGGAAATCTAGGCGACAACGACTCATTCAGCGTTATGCTGATACTGTCTTCAGTATAACATACTGTTTCACTTTCTGTTATTCGTTCTCCCTCGACCACCACCACCACCCACTACCGCTGAAATGGTCGAAGTCGGAAACATTCTCGGACACTGTACCAGAGGTAGGCCTACTCTCTCCGATCGGACAGAGTACCCCAGTTTGAAATCTCGGCATTTGAACGAGAACGAGACAGCACCCGCCACTCCGCCTGACTGACTTCGCAAGCCTGGGGAGTTATGCTAAGATCCGGCCGCGTTAATGTATCTGCGTCATTTAGCTTAAGATTACACCCGAATCAAGCGGACCGTTAAGGTGCATGGAGTACAGTACCGCCGAGCAAGACGTTTGTCACAAAACGCAGATACATTAATGCGGCCGGATCTTAGCATAACTCCCCGGGCGTGCGAAGTCAGTCAGGCGGAGTGGAGGGTGCGGTCTGAGCTGAGCACCATCATCGGTATGTCACGTGACTGTAAGGACGAGATTTCAAACTGGATTTGTACCGGTCCAATCAGATTGAACAAACATTGAATATTGATGCAATTGATATTGCTGTTTTGTAGTATCAAAAAGTCAAATCAGGTAACAGAACAAAACACTGTTGTTAGTCTCTGCGACCTCTTGGCCTTTCTTTCTCCCCTGTAATCTGTCCTGCATACTCTCTTTCCGTCTTTTCTAGTATTTGTTAAGTTACAAAACGCAAAACATAACAAATTCTCACCATTTACAAAGTAATCCGAACAAACAAATCGATCTGCCTTAGTGTCAAAAGTGAGTGACTTCAGGTTCAGTTGAGCGATCCACTTGTGAGATCCAGCATTTCCTTGCCTTTTCGCGTTGCAACACGCGGTACGACAAAAAAACGTCGATCTTTCTCTCTGTCATGCCTATTGTGGCAGTTCTTCACACAGCAGGAGGTCACCATTGTAAAAACAACAAACTTTCTGCTCCAAAAACAGTCGTGTCTTTCACAGGTTTTGTAAGCGACGTGCCATTGTTTCCCCGAAGTAGGAAAAGATAACTCTGTTTGACTCGATCTCGACGGAGCTCATACCAGATTGTTGGAGCCGCAAGTGTAGTGTCCCCTGATGTGGTAGGTAGTCTTGTCTCGGGTGACGGTCGAGTCTGGGCAGATGATGTTGCACGTGAGACAACCTTTGTGTCTTCTGCCTTTGTGTCTGTCTGTCTGTGTGTCTGTGTGTCTGTCTGTCTCTGTGTGTGTCTGTCTGTGTCTGTCTGTCTGTCTGTCTGTCTGTCTGTCTGTCTGTCTGTCTGTCTGTCTGTCTGTCTGTCGGTCTGTCTGTATCTGTCTGTCTGTCTATGTGTGTGTGTGTGTGTGTGTGTGTGTGTGTGTGTGTGTGTGTGTGTGGTGTGTGTGTGTGTGCGTGTGTGTGTGTGAGTCTGTGTCTGTCTGTCTGTCTGTGTGTCTGTCTGCCTGTGTGACTGTGTGTCTGCCTGCCTGTCTGTGAGTCTGTCTTTCCCTCTGTCTGACCTTCCGTCTGTCTTTGTGCATGTCTTTGTTTGCACATTCACGACGTAATGTTGACATTGCCAAACATCCACAGACAGACTGTTGTCTCACATCTTAGACACAGTAGATGCTTCACAGTTACCCGAGACTCGTCATTATACCACACATGGTAGCACGGTCTCCAAAGAGAAATCTAATGGCCCTGAGGTTTGAGTTTTGTTGCACCGCCTGCTTGCCTTGTTCATGAGTTTTAGTTGACTGTGCTTAAGTATTTAGTTTCCTTTATTAAAAAAACACACTAAATAAGCAGGAGGTCTGGCGAATGAAAATTCTATCTTCACACACAATCGTGTGAGCACGGGTAGGCAGGCATCCCCCTCCCCCTCCCTTCCACTCACACACACCCACACACACGCCTACATCACTGTAAAGACACACTGACAGACATGGATAGAGAGATAAACACATTGACAGACATCGATAGAGAGATAAACATACAGACAGACATTGATAGCAATATAACACACAGAGAGACATTGATAGCAAGATAACACACATACAGACATGGTAGAGAGATAAACAGACAGACAGACAGACAGACAGACTGACAGACAGACAGACAGACAGACAGACAGACAGACACTCACACAAACCCACACAGACGCCTACATCACTATAAAGACACATTGACAGACATTGATAGAGAGATAAACACACTGACAGACATTGATAGAGATAAACACACTGACAGACATTGATAGAGAGATAAAGACACTGACAAACATTGATAGAGAGATAAACACAGACATACATTGGGGAGATAAACACACTGACAGACTTTGATAGAGAGATAAACACACTGACAGACATTGATGGAGAGATAAACACACTGACAGACATTGATGGAGAGATAAACACACAGACATACATTGATAGAGAGATAAACACACTGACATACATCGATAGAGAGATAAACACACTGACAGACATTGATGGAGAGATAAATACGCAGACAGAAATTGATGGAGAGATAAACACACTGACAGACATTGATGGAGAGATAAACACACAGGCAGACATTGATGGAGAGATAAACACACTGACAGACATTGATAAAGAGATAAACACACTGACAGACATTGATGGAGAGATAAACACACAGACATACATTGATAGAGAGATAAACACACAGACATACATTGATAGAGAGATAAACACACTGACAGACATCGATGGAGAGATAAACACACAGACATACATTGATAGAGAGATAAACACACAGACATACATTGATAGAGAGATAAACACACTGACAGACATCGATGGAGAGATAAACACACAGACATACATTGATAGAGAGATAAACACACAGACATACATTGATAGAGAGATAAACACACTGACAGACATCGATGAAGAGATAAACACACAGACATACATTGATAGAGAGATAAACACACAGACATACATTGATAGAGAGATAAACACACTGACAGACATCGATGGAGAGATAAACACACAGACATACATTGATAGAGAGATAAACACACAGACGTACATTGATAGAGAGATAAACACACTGACAGACATCGATGGAGAGATAAACACACAGACATACATTGATGGAGAGATAAACACAACCCAACGAACAATGACACGGACGGATGGATGGATGGACAAATACAATGACATGGATGGATGGAGGGACAAATACAAAGACATGGACGGATGGATGGACAAATACAAAGACGTGGACGGATGGATGGACAAATACAAAGACGTGGACGGATGGATGGACAAATACAAAGACGTGGACGGATGGAGGGACAAATATAAAGACGTGGACGGATGGAGGGACAAATACAATGACACGGACGGATGGAGGGACAAATATAAAGACGTGGACGGATGGATGGACAAATACAAAGACGTGGACGGATGGATGGACAAATACAAAGACATGGACGGATGGATGGACAAATACAAAGACGTGGACGGATGGATGGACAAATACAAAGACGTGGACGGATGGATGGACAAATACAAAGACGTGGACGGATGGAGGGACAAATACAATGACACGGACGGATGGAGGGACAAATACAAAGACGTGGACGGATGGAGGGACAAATACAATGACACGGACGGATGGAGGGACAAATACAATGACACGGACGGATGGAGGGACAAATACAAAGACGTGGACGGATGGAGGGACAAATAAAATGACACGGACGGATGGAGGGACAAATACAAAGACGTGGACGGATGGAGGGACAAATACAAAGACGTGGACGGATGGAGGGACAAATACAAAGACGTGGACGGATGGAGGGACAAATACAAAGACGTGGACGGATGGAGGGACAAATACAAAGACGTGGATGGATGGATGGACAAATACAAAGACGTGAACGGATGGAGGGACAAATACAATGACACGGACGGATGGAGGGACAAATACAAAGACGTGGACGGATGGAGGGACAAATACAATGACACGGACGGATGGAGGGACAAATACAAAGACGTGGACGGATGGAGGGACAAATACAATGACACGGACGGATGGAGGGACAAATACAATGACACGGACGGATGGATGGACAAATACAAAGACGTGGACGGATGGATGGACAAATACAAAGACGTGGATGGATGGATGGACAAATACAAAGACGTGATTGCTAATTTGGAGGAATGGGCTCAAGATGAACGATACAGAAATAAAATCTCAACGAAATAAGAAAAGTGAAGCTTTATTCATGCAAGTTTAAAATAACATTGTCGGAAAAAATTGCGATTGCAATAATTATTTTCACAAGTATACTTGTTGTAATGATAATCTAACTTCAACTCTACGCCTTTTTGCAGTTTAAATCAAATTACATATTTTTCCACATCCGAATGGCGCTTTATTCCGAGAAAAAGACAACTGCAAGCGTTATACACTATATACTAAGAAGCTTAATTTTAAAGGGAAAAACGTTTCAAAGAGAAACAATGTCTTCGAACATTGCCAAAAATGCTCCTTAGCTGTGGCAAAGCGAAGCTTTTAGGTTTAAACTAGGATTTCTAATGTTCATACAAACGACATGGGACAACTAACGTGTGCAAATAGTACATATTTAAAATCAAATTAGAACATGTTGGCATATACACGTGTAGATATCGCTCATGGGAAAAACAGCGTTGATAAAATGTAAGAAAGGAAACAAGACCAAATAATGCATGATGTGATTATGAACAGTGAAAGAAATATTGGTCCAATGGCACGAACAAGTTCAAACGATATTAAAGAACAGAAGGGTTTAAAGCTATCTAGATTTGTGGAATATTTGAAAAATGAGTTAGAATATCAACAATTATTAATAAGTATGCATTCTATGCATTTGGTGAGCTATTGGAACATTTGTGATCATTTTTGTTCGAAATTTGCTGTTCATGTTATCCACGGGCAAGTTATATGCTCGTGTCGATGTGAGGGAACCATTGTTTCTACATAACTCGTACTGACAATCCCTTTTTCCTTTCTTTTATTTTTAGTAGTTTATCTTTGATGGTGCAGGTATTTTTTCGGGTTGAATAGTCACCGAGACATACCAATTTCTAAGAGTGCAGAGCACTTTGACCTCATGGTGATGTTACTAAGCCAAGCAGGCAGCTCAAACAATCTGTGTGGATCCTTCACACGAGGGCCACCCCTGTGTAAGATGAGGACGCACCGCTGGGTAGCGTCGCCCTGAGGAAAGCGTGGAAGCTCCTCAGTCTGGAGTGCGACGGAACCGGAAACACATAAGTCAGACCGGAAACGCTGGTGGGCGGAAGCAGGTCTGACGCCCCTCGGAGTCGGCCCAGGGCTAGAGTGAAGTGCGCTACCTGCTGGTCAGGAAGGACGAAGACGTCAGTCCAGTCCAAGAGAAGAGAACTCGGGGAGGTCAGATTGGCCCTCATTGATTTACCTGTTAAACAGATTGAAACGTTTCACAGAAGAGGTTTTCAAAATGTCTGCAAAACAGCATAGGCTTCCTCTCCTTCTCAAAACACACACGCACGCACACACACACACACACACACACACACACACACACACACACACACACACACACACACACACACACACACACACAGCCATAACTATTAGATACCGGGAAACAGGAAAAAGTTGTCGAAATGTAAAAAAGAATTAATTAATCTAAAAGAGGTCATTTCCACAGGCTGTAAGTTTTGTCGACTGGAGCGGCTGAGTAACGAAAGCGTCACACAGCCCTGGCGACACAGCCGCGATACGCATCCACAAAGTCGACCGAACCTACACAGATACCAAGCTTTTGCCTTTCAACATTTTAAAAAGGGACTCAAAATAGTCTGGACATTTCATACAAAGTCTACACGAGAGGATAATAGCTTTAGAACAAATTTAAGATGGAAGATCTGGTGGGTATGCGAAATATTCACTTCCCCTTACATCAGGATGTAGACGTTGATAATCTGGTGGAATTATGGGATGCAAGCTTCACGACAGACCACACGCTGGGCTGGGAGAGGGAAGGCAGTGTGCTCGTGCAGGGGGAACATGATATGCGTGTGCAAAGGAGCAGGGTTCCTTGCTCCACCAAACGCCACACAAACTTGGCCAGAACGTGGAGAAGTATTTTGTGATTTTTTCAACCGAGGTTCGCAGTGACAGAGAGAGTTAGTGTTTCTCAGCTTTTGTTTTGTAGTCCCAGACGTTCCGGTGTATGTCATCTTTCTGAGATTGGCCATTGTCGATGTGCAGCTGCACTTTGTATGATGTATTCGGATATAATAAAGTTGAGATTATACAAATCATGATCAATCATGTAAAGGCAAGGCAAAAGAGCTACATCTGCTGGTAAGATCGATTATTCTATTGATAGCGTCGGAGTTTATACTGGTAAAATCGGAGTCCACTACCAGTGGAAACTCCTATCTTAGTCTCCACCAGATTCTATAATCTTTACGGTGGGACATACATCTCGACATACCTTCTTAACCAGATGACAGAGAGCATGTTCAATTGCAGACAGTAAAAAGAATATCAGCTGCTGTTCATATCTCGAAATTCCCAATCCGTGTAAAATCGACTGAGTTTCTCTATATAATGCTTCTCTGAGATGCTGTCTTGTTAGAAATGCCTTGAATTGTCCATACGTCTTCAGTTACATTCTACAATCTTCTCTACTTTGCATGTCAAGACATCATCGTTACAAGACATACACAGCACTATCTTCTAGATAATTCTGTCTCTGTCTTTGTCTCTGTCTGTCTCTGTCTGTCTCTGTCTGTCTCTCTGTCTGTCTCTCTCTCTCTCTCTCTCTCTCTCTCTCTCTCTCTCTCTCTCTGCACGCGCGCGCGCACTCATTTAACTTCGTACATAT
>JAWQFJ010001067.1:187704-207704 GCA_034096865.1 Theodoxus fluviatilis | reverse complement strand
TTTTGTATAGCAAGACTTTCGTCGCTTTCTTTTCTCTCACTCCTCTTGTTCCTCGTTCTCCTCCATTTTCCCTCCACCTTCTTTACCTCGTTCTCCTCCTCCTTTACCTCCACCTTTACCTCGTTCTCCTCCTTTACCTCCACCTTTACCTCGTTCTCCTCCTTTACCTCCACCTTTACCTCGTCCTCCTCCTCCTTTACCTCCACCTTTACCTCGTTCTCCTCCTCCTTTACCTCGTCGTCCTCCTCCACCTGTACCTCGTTCTCTTCCTCCTTTCCCTCGTTCTCCTCTTCTTCCTCGTTCTTCTCCTCTTCCTTGTTCTCCTCCTCCTCTTCCTCATTCTTCTCCTCCTTTTTTTCGTTCTCCTCCTCTTCTTCCTCGTTTTCCACCTCCTTTACCTTCTCCTCTTCTACCTCGTTATCCTCCTCATTTTCCTTGTTTTCTCCTTCTCTTCTTTGTTCTCCTCCTCCTCTTCCTCGTTCTCCTCTTCTTCCTCGTTCTCCTCCTCTTCCTCGTTCTCCCTCTCCTCTTCCTCGTTCTACTCCTCTTCCTCAATATCCTCTTCCTCGTTCTCCTGCTCCTCCTCTTCCTCGCTCTTCTCTTCATTCTCTTTTTCGTTCTCCTCTTCCTTCTTTTCCTCCTTCACTTCCTCTTCCTCGTTCTCGTTCTCCTCCTCCTCGTCCTCGTTCTCCTCGTCCTCGTTCTCCCTCTCCTCTTCCTTGTTCTCCTCCTCCTCTTCCTCGTTCTCCTCCTCCTCGTCCTCGTTCTTTTCCTCCTCGTCCTCCTCCTCCTCGTTCTTTTCATCCTCCTCCTCGTCCTCGTTCTTTTCATCCTCCTCCTCGTCCTCGTTCTCCTCGTCCTCGTCCTCCCCTTCCCCCTCTTCGTCATTCCCCTCCACCTCCTCCTCATTCTCCTTCTCCACCTCTTTCTCGTTTTCCTTTTCGTTCTTTTCCTTCTCGTTCTCGTTCTCCTCGTCCTCGTTCTCCTCCTCCTTCTCTTCATCGTCGTCCTCCTCCTTCTCCCCTTCGTCCTCCTCCTCGTCCTCCTCCTTGTTTTCCTCCTAGTCCTTTTCCTCCTTTTGTCTACCTTCATTTCATCATCTCTTTCTTTCCCCCATGCTCCTTCTTTTGTTTGTCCCCCTCTTTCGTGTCTTCCTTATTTTCCACCTCCTCCCTTTCTTCTATCCCTTCTCTCTGTCATTTTTCTTTTATACTATCCCCCCTACTCCACAGGGTTGTCATCGTTCGGCTTTAGGTAGACTTCCCTAAACATCTTGCCTCAAGCGTGTGTCAGTTACATACATAGTATTCACTCTCCGAATAGAGATAAAACTGACAACTATTATATCTGGTCGACCGAAAGCAATGTTGTGTCTTCTTGCCATACAAGATCTTGGGCTGACGTGAAGGGGTGCGTACCCTTACAGTGATGCACTGTTCACGGTCATATAATTGATTTTATATGTTCACAGGTGTCTTAGACATGATGTTTGAAATCTATGAATGTACAACCAACCATGCCGATGGAAATTTGAAAGCACTGTTTTGCATGATTTTTTTACAGTGCCAGGCAGACAACCGAGCAGGGAAGTAGTTAGAGTACAAATCCTACCACAGTATTCAGAAGTCCTGCTCATCTCTTTTTTTTCCGGAGAGTGTGTGTGTGTGTGTGTGTGTGTGTGTGTGCGCGTGCGTGTGTGTGTGTATGTGTGTGTGTGTGTGTGTGTGTGTGTGTGTGTGTGCTCGCGAGCGCGCGTGTGTGTGCTACAAGCTGGAAAATACTTATAACTACATGCGACTCTTTGTTTGTCGTGGACGATCAGGTATTTGGAATTTGTTGCTTTATGCCTTCATGAAAGAGAAGGAGAACTCTTGCCTGCACATGTCCAGCGTGGAGACTAATGTGGTTCTTCAGGCCTGCGTCTGTCCAGTTCAGCAGCACCTCCCCGTCACGTGACAAGGTGCACTGGTAGCCGATGACGTCATCTCCCTCGAAACCCTCCCAGCGCATGCGCACAATGCCTCCAGCTGGCTGCATGCGAGGTTCTGGCGTGACGCTGTACACATTGTCTGCCACTATCTCCACCAGGGCGGTGCTACTGATGGGGGCGTGCAGGTACACCGGAAGTGGGTCAGAAGTCACCCGTGTGTCAAGGCCGAGAGAGTTCCAGCACCACAGCGTGATATAGAGCGTGTCGCCATGGTGAGCGGAAAGTGGCGCCGTCTGCAGACTGCCTCCAGTGGAAGGGAGCGAGCTCCAATCCATCAGTGAAGTGGACCCGTGTCCTGACCCTGAAACATTCACACCAGTCACAACTTATAGAAAAGTCTCCACCAATGAAGACATGTAACTCGTCTTATTCAATTTGAAAAACTCATTTTTCATGCAGTGCTATCGACCAATTCACGACTGTTCATTGCATGAATAGCTGACGCAGTATTCTCCCAAATAAAATATTTTCTGCCATTCAGAATCTGCCAAACCTTTTCAACACACGGAAGATGGAAACTGTCCATCTGGGTGGGACTTCAATTCCATTTCCTGCTCCAGTAAAGAAATCGTTGAACCACTCAATCCTTTTCGAGCTCTGGAAAGAAGTGAGTTGTGATGGTAAACTGTGAAAATCGATAAGACGTGTCAGAACCTTACAATCAGTTTTAAAATGGTGCATACGCCTTCAGTTTTCGCTGCAGATATGCTACCCATGGCTTTTAGTATAGAAACCAGCAACTACAATTGACCAGTCATTTGGATCATTAGTTCACTTACCCACGCTGTGCAGGCAACCAGTGACATCACTTTCCTCGTCCTGTACATCCCAGTCGCCTGAGATAACAATCTTGCTGCTCTGCGAGTTCGTCTCCAACACAACCTTGACCTTGTGGATCACGATTTCAGGGGGCGTAAGGTCAAGGAGTCTGTAGGAGGCGAAGGTCGAGGACTGCCTGGCCCCGTTCTCTACGTACGCTGTGACGTAGATAGGTGTGGCGTGGGGCAGGCCAGGTGGCAACAGGATCACGTGACCCGAGATCGTCTTCAGAGGCTGAAGGAAAAAATGCTGCAGATGCTGTTGATGTAACTTCGCATTTTCCTCGATTGGTATATTGCGCCCTTGCTCTACTTCAGCGATAGACCCTGCATCGCCATATGACGCCACAGTCTCGTGTCAGTTACGCTCAGCAAATTTTCTCCAGAAGAAATATGCTGATCTGCATTGAAAATAGTAGTATCATCAAACATTTATACAACACACACTTGAAAATGGTTTCGAAATCAACATCAGTAATTACTCTTTTGAGTCTGTACGGCTAAATAAATCTAGAATCACCGAACGTCTTCAAACACGATGCTCAGGTTTTCTTTCTTTCCTTCTTTCTTTCTTTTTTCTTTCTTTCTTTCTTTTTTCAGCCATAAGTAATTGTGTCTCTTCCTTTTTAATCAGTCTTAGAAGAACTTGTCTAGTACGCTCGTGAAAACAACGCTACAAATTAGAATACGAAAACACCGCTGACAAAATACAGAGGAGCTGGCCAAAGGGAGGGGGAAAAGGGAAGAAGTTAGCGGTGGGTGGGGAGCGGGAGCAAACGCTATATAGTATTCGATCGAATATTTTTGGTTAAAAACTAAAGAAAAATCAGCAGCACTTTAGTTACCGCAAAAAGCTCTTAAACTTGCGCTGAATATCATTAAGTATTGAGTCTAACTGAAAGAAACCTCAATGTCACTCCATGCCTGTGAATTTTCGGACATGGTCAAAATCCCATGCACTGTTCCATACAGTGAACAAATAAAATAAGTGCGCTCCTACTGCTACCCTCAATCTCATTCCAGCAAATTTGAAAGGAAGCAAGGTAGTGGAAAGAGATGCACTTAGAGGAAGCCTCAACCCAATTTGCCCACCTGAATCTGAAATCCTCCCTCCATGGTTCCAAGACCAATCATTACTCGCTTTACGCCGCTCTCGGGGTCACGCACGTGGACGGTCACGTGTGCACCCCTGGGTGACGTCATGGATAGCTTCACGGCTTTGCTTGCGTCACTAGTGGTTGTGACGTCAGATGGAGGACACTGAGTGACGTTGACGATTCCCATCCAGGAAGTGTCTCCTCTGGGCGGTAACACGATGAGCTCCTCGTCTGTCATGGGGGACAGAGTGATGGAGGAAACGTGGTCACGGGGGAGAGGGCGAAGGACAGGGTCAAGTTGCAAGGTCAACCTATCACCATGGTCCAGGTGAGCGCGGCCTGTGAAGGTCAGTCGGTACATCTCCTGGCCAGTTAGACGCAGAACGACCCCGCCTGAGCTACCATTGACAGAGCTGGGGTGGCCAAGGCTGACGTCCAGCTGCAGAGTGAAAAAGCATGTCGTCATAGAATAGACTCGACATCCATCATTGTACATGGAAGCGGTTTTCATGACTGGTATGGGTTGAGATCGCATTGCTGTGTGTCTGTCTCCTCCTGTGTCCGTCTGTCTTAGCGAGTGTCTGTGAGTCTGTATGCAGGTTTGTCTGTCTGTCTGTCTCTCTGTCTGTCGGTCCGTCTGTCTTAGCGAGTGTCTGTGAGTATGTATGCAGGTCTGCCTGTCTGTCTGTCTGTCTGTCTGTCTGTCTGTCTGTCTGTCTGTCTGTCTGTCTGTCTGTCTGTCTGTCTGTCCATTCGCCTGTCCGACTGCCCCTGCCTGCCTGCCTGCCTGTCCCCAGTCTGCCTGCCTGCCTGCCTGTCCCCAGTCTGCCTGCCTGTCTGCTTGCCTGCCTGCTTGCCTGCCTGATTGCCTGCCTGCCTGTCTGTCTGTCCCCTGCCTGGCAGTGTGTACGCGTGTGTCAGCTCTTTCGTATATATCCATGCTTGCGTTCGTCTGTCTGTTTGTCCCCCTCCCCCTGCCTGCCTGTCTGTCGGCCTTCCTGCCTGCTAGCTAGTTTTTACGCATGTCTCTCTGCCTCCATATGCATATGTTTATTTGTTACCTCCGCCAAGGAGATTAGGTTCTTTAATAGCTGCATTCGTGTTCTGAAATTGAATGCAACAGTTGCCATCTTTACTCACCTAAAAACTTAAAGGAATGAAATAGCAACTGGACTTCGATGCGATTGACGACAAAAGGAATGTAACATAAAAAATTGAGATGCTCTGATTCCACATTCAGAGAGAAAGGACGAGGGAGGGGGAGGGGGAGGGGGGAAGGGGGAAGGGTGGGGGGAAGGGGGGGGGGAGGGGGAGAGTGGAGGGGGAGATGGAATGGAGAGCTTACTCTCATCACACACTTCAAAGTATGAGGCGCCAAAAACAACTACAGCACGACTTTCAGCGTGCTTTCTGTCAACAACAACAAAAACCAGCACCACAAGCCATGAGTACCTGTGTCGGGGTCGAGTTCGGGCCGGAGGCTCCACGTAGGACCAGGGTGGCCACCAGTCTGTAGTTACTGCAGGTGGCGGCCTGTGCTGGGGTGCCGTCCACTCGGATCTCGCTCGACACGGCGGCCTCGCTCACGTGACCCGCGCTGTCTACTGCTCGCACGTGCACACGGTACACGTGGCCGTGTCGTAGAGAAAGATTGTCAATGATGACATTGGTTTCCATGCCAACGGACCGGAAGTCTATTGGCGAGGGGGGACCCATCTGTGTGTTCACCACTGCCACCTGATAGTCCGCAATGGCGGAATGCTGGTCCAGGAAGCCGTGCCAGGAGGCGCCCACAGAGGAAGTGTCAGACTGGGCATGCGCGTCGTGGTAGTCTGCAGAAGTGAAGACGACGCCAGGGATGGGGGGTTCGTCGTCCAACAGGAGGGGCGGGGCGGAATGTGACGTCATCAGACCTACGCCGTTTCTAGCCACCACAGTCACGTGATGGGGCACGCCTTCGTGCAGAGTCACGTTTGTCTTGTAGTTCGTGCGAGAGCCCACGTTGAGTGCCGCGACCACGTCATCCCCTGCAATGGCACAAGCAGTATGAAGGAGTGAAGGACCTGTTGTTCACCAACACCATTTATAAGGCTAGTCCTCACTGCTTCCAACAAGAGTGTGTGTAGAGAGGAGTCGTATAGAGCCTCACTCATGTTCAAGTTAGTCACTCTTATGACGGAAATATCAAAAGTACGGAAACGACAAAATCATTCAGAAATCGATGAAAAGAAAGACGACGAATACTTGCTTAACCGTTATCCGTTGATATACCGTCTTGCATTCTCTCTGTTGCATTGAATTTGACTAAGTACTGTTTGCAAATACAAAAACTCAATTTGTCTGGAAATCATTATTGTGAATCATTTCCCGCAGTATGCTTAATCTTCATCAACATACGTCGGAGAAGAGATAGCGAAATTTCAAAGCCGTCGTTTTTGCACAACACCAGCCACAACAGAAAACACTGGAAGGTATTACGTGAATAATCTATTGATTATACGGGGTCTCCAAAGATGCATATCTACCATCGGCGCCACACTATGAGAATTCAGTTAGACTGGAACGACAATACAAGTGGTGTAGATCAAAGTTTGAGACTGTGAGATGACCGAACAGCCACTTTTCATTTTCCAAGTTTTCATTTGCTCAAAAACAAAAGAGTACCGGCAAACATACTACTGCCATTGCCCTCACTGAGGTACTCTTCGGCGGGATGTCAGTCCGAATTAAACACCTAACCCAAGAACATATTTCAAAACCTTATATGATATTTTTGTTGACAGCTACTACCGGGCAATAGTCTTTTCCTCTAAAACTATGAAGCAACGTTTTCAATGAAATCCGAGCTGATCGAGAATCGATTGAGAGGGAAACATCATGGCTCCGAGCCACAAAACCCATGGCGCAACCTTGACCCTACCTGCAGAGTGCGATCCCACCATGACATCAAAGTCGGTGATGTTGCTGTGGGAGTCCGAAAAGAGGCGTGGCCAGCTCACTTGCAGTTCACCGCTCTCGTAACGGCGGTCTTTGGAAGAGGTCACGTGTACGAAAGCTGCTGAGACGAAGGTGGCGCTGCGAAGAGTGGGGGGCGTGCGGTCGACAGTGAGGGGGGAAGACGTGAACACGTGGTACGAGGAGGCGCTGTACCAGGCCCGCACATAGACCACGTAGCGACCACTGTGTCTCAGTGACCTGAGGTTGGGATGACATATCATCTACATAAATCAGCATGTTAATAATGACATGCATATAAACCCGTCCATACTGTAAACAGTCCAAGCAAGAAACTACGAGTAAAACATGTCCAAGAATATGTCTCCTACAAGATGCTTCTGTTTAGACTCAACGAAATATGGTATTAACAGTTTAGTTGGGACTCACTGAAAGTTGGCAGGACAGAATATGAACATATAAGAAATATGCGGCATTGGAGAAATGATTTCTTCCATTCATTTGCTTCTCTCAATGACACGCTTTGATCCTTGAGTTTTGCAAATATTTCCACGAGGATAGTAATGCTATGTTCTGTCACTTTCTCCATTCTAATCTCCCCACCCCCGTTCCAGTGTTGTAGAATGCGGTTTGTTGAGGTGGATTGGGGTGGATTGGGGGTTTACAGGGGGAAGTGAGATACATATCAATGCAAAAAAAACAAAGCAATTCCTGATAAACCTTCTAACTTTCTCGACGGTGCCAAGAAACTCCACTGCAAATTTGTAACCGTGCAAGAGAGAAAGGTGCTAACTTGGATACATAATGATGCATAGGCATATCAAATCTATGAAAAAAGAAGGATCTAGCTTAAGACAATTATATTAATATACACAAACAGCAGTAAAAACTACTATGGAAACCCGAAAGAAGGGAATGAATCTCGTTTCCAATCCGGGCAACTGACCTGTCCGAGGGAAGGCAGTGGCGAAAGGACGTCAGGAGGCCCACATCGTGCCAGACTGGCTCCGTGGCTGGACGGAAGACTCCGTCGCCGTACACGGGCTGGCCACCGGGTGTCTCCAGTCCTGCGCTCCACTCGAACCGCTGCACTCCTGACATGGCGTTCCACTGGCCCCACAGACAGCTGGAGCTCGCCGTGGCAGCGCTCGCTCCCCTGGTGGGCGTCAGGGACACCATGATGTCTTCCCTGGATAGGTCTTCCCGGCAAGAGCTGTTCCCGGAGAGAGCAGGACATTTCCCGCCCACCACGGCGCATGTGCAGTCGCCCGTGCAGAAATGAGGGTCGCAGGAATGACGCTGTATCAGGAGGAATCCGTGAGTACCGCTGGCAACACTTGCAATAACCTCCACTGTGACTTTCGCCACGTCGCTGATCAAGCCGACCCCGTTTTCTGCCCAGATGGTCAGCACCAGAAGCTCTCCAGCTGCAATTCCGGCGGTCAGGGTGAACGTCCCATTGTCTCTGTTGTCAATGACGACGGTTCCTCCCAAAAGGATGCTGTCACTGTAGCCACGGCCAACTCTGACGTGGACGCGACGGATGCTTGACTCAGCGTCTTCGAAGCCGTACCAGGAAAGATTAACTTTGGCTGTGGTGGAGGTGGACGTCCAAGTCATTTCCTGTCGAAATCCCCCCACTGTCGGTGGTGTGGGGTCCACGAGGAGCGACTGGGAGGCGGCCCGAGCGCATAGTCCTGCGGCGTTGCAGGCAGTGACGTTGATTCTGACATCATCTCCTGGCGCCAAACGCACCTCGCTGTCAGGGAGGATGACATAAGGCCCCAGGCGTCCCACGCCAAACTCGGACAGACTGTCATGGATACGGACGCTGCCGTGGGCCCACATAGTGAGGTGCTGAGAGACCAAGGGGCTGTCTTCGTCTGTCACCTTCCAGTCCACCACGAAGACGGAGTCCTCCCACTGCTGTTCAATAACTATACTATCTGCGCTGTAAGGATTCAAGAACACCGGCGGAGAAAGAAACACTGGAGCCGTGATGTCCACGCGGAAGCGGTCAGAGACCCCCACACAGCTCAAGCCCACCTTGTTGAAGGCGCGAACTCGCAGGTACAGATCGGTGTTGACCGGCATGCTGATGTTGCCGCGGAGAAGTGACGTCATGAGGTAGTGGTCCACGTAAGAAGTGACGTCACATTTGGTGGGTGAAGTCCCAACACACCACTGGTAGCGGTCGATGCCGGAGTGGAGGTCCTGGAAGTTGAACCACTGGGCCGTCAGCATGCTGCTGGAATCAGAAGACAATATTCTGCCCACGTGGCTCTTCCTAAGACGATTCTTGCACTTGTCTTGAAGTCTGTGAGTAAGCACAGCACGACAAAAGGTCCGGATCGACCATACCGACTGAATTACGATCATCTCAGTTTTTAAAACTTTAAAAACCACACTGCACTTCAACATCTACAAAAACACATAAACGGGAACAATCTTAATCTTCAGATGAAAACATTTTGCATCTCACATTTTTCATTAGGCAACACGGTACACGGTCAAAATCAGAGAAGAGCAGCAGTAAAGCTGAAGCTGTCTTCTCGCTCATCTTTGTGCTTCAGATCAACACAGCAGTAGACATTCACAGGCATAATTCAAAAGGCTGTGAGCTCAAACGTGCATCTCTTGAAGTGAATCGACACATGCTTAAGCCAGGAGTTCCTGCTGATGACTGGGCTTCGAGTGGGTCTGGCCTTATGTTAGATATGTTATACATGTATCTAAATAATAATCAAAGTGGTCGAAGAAGCTATCCAGAACCAACCTTTGAGAAATATCCGATATGACTATATATAAAGAAGGCCACAATACAACATAGAACTTTCCTGCATGCCTGACTTCTTTGAGTTGTGCACATACCATTGTACGCGACAATTTATTTTGCGAATCATCATATTGGTGACGTAAAGTTGGAATAATATGCTTGATTTGTTTGGTTTTAACATTCTGATCAATTCACACGCACCTTGTAATTCACTGTTAATGCTAATACGTTTCAACCGACTATTTTCATATAAGAATAGTCATGGGGCGCCAGATTTGCAGAATGCTCTGAAGGAAAAAAACTTTTCATCTGAGCTCGTGGAGCTCAAATATCACGGCGCCATGCACGCTCTACAGCACTCTGCACTGGTGCCAATCAGGTTTCAGCTTTGCATTCGACGCAGCACCAGCTGATATCCAAGTGTGATATTGACAACGATGATTATCCATCGGCATTGGGTGGGATTCCTCCTGCTTACGCTCTCAATATACATGTAGAGTCATATCTCTGCGGGGAATCAAAACAGTTTAGGGATGTGAAGCTAAAATTGTATTTTAAGAGGAAGACTTGAAGACACGAAATGATTTTACAGTCTATGGTGTATTAAAGTGCTGGCAATATTAAAGTGTAATGGAGAATATTTGCGATTTTTCCTATAGAGGCACTAGTACACTTCAAGTGCTTTAAGTGAGAAATTGCGGAAACACAGAAACTCAGTGGATACTCACAAGAGTGCTTGTATTCTGGCTTGTAAACACACTTGGTATGGAAGCTAGTTTAAGACGCTATGCTCAAAAAGTTTTTTCAATGAATAACATCTGCATGAATATAATTTCACTTGATTGTTGACGCATTCTTAGCCTTGTGCACATTGTTGATACAAGAAATTCATTTCAGGAAGAGGATCTTTGCTTTTTTTCTGTGGAAGGTAACGATGGCTGCAGTAATGGTGTGGCCTCGAACAGTTTCATCACATCATAGCCGTCAACTCTGGCGCTTGTAACAAAGATCGGAATGATCTCTGTCGGAGCACGCTTTCGGATACATTCGTATAGTTCTTCATATAGTATTTAAAGGTATGATTTTGTACATATCTTGAATTTTCTACCAGACCTCCCTCTTTCCTTAAAAAATGTCAATGTTTATTCCACTCCGACAAATCAACCTTTCTTCTCTAGTATATTGGCTAAGAGTAGAAACATTTGGTGGAGACGCTCGCGTGTCACGCCATAAACGAGATGGAGAGTGCTTTATTTGTAAAGAATAAGTATTGGCCGTCACATTTGTCGTAGGAAAATTTAACTATAAAAGGAAACAGAAGACAAGCTTGAGGTCCAAAGAGTAGCGTTGTATTCTCATTTGACTGTGTTCGGTTAACAGAGTTACAATTCTGCTCCAGTCTTGAAAGCAGGACAGTGCAATATTTATATTCAAGTCTGCATCTGGACGTGTGAAATGTGAAGAATGTTTGCGATGTCTCTCCATTTCGTGAAAACAATTTTCCCGTCACAGGTGTTAGTTCGGCTTGAAAGCCAGGACGGAATGCACAACGCCCACATTCGGTCTTTGTTGAATTCAATGAACAGGATGGAGCCCTGCAGGGGCGTCTCAAAAAGCAGTCCAGCTGGAGATTCTGCTGGTTGTGCGTGAATAACCCTCAACAGCCCCTTGTCACGGGTCTTTCTGTAACCAAATATCCAGAGCGGCGAGTTATCTCTTGATCTCGCGTGTTTTTAACAACAGACTCCTAGAAGCGCAGTCGCCGGTGCGGAGCACCCACTGTCAAACCGTGTACGGCGGTTGCCAATGGAGATATCTGCGCTGCATCGGTGGGGGGTTTCTTCTTGTCCCCAGGTGGCAATATCTGACGGAAGCGATGGAATGACTTAGCAGACAGGCCTGCACATAGTCATTACAGTCCAGGTAATAGCGTGTCACACATTCGTCGTTAGCCAAATCCACGGGACTCGTTCCTCCCGAACGCGCACGACGGCACGTAAGTATTGTCAGGGAAAGAGGTAAAACAACTGTGGGCTTTTTTGTGTGTTCATGACACCCTACCTTTTCGATAACGTGCGTGAAATAATTGTTTATTTCTCATTAAATATTGTAGATGAAAGGAATATTTGAAAATACAATAAAAGAATGCGACTGCATTGTGTCATCATGGAACATTTGCAAAGCAGTCGATCAGCATTCACAGAGAGTGAACTGAAATCATGCAGCTGAAAGCCTCGAGAACACTGATGCAGGACGTTGTGAATAGTCTGTCCTAGTGTTCACAGTAACTCGGCCATCGTTTCAAAAGAAGTTGATTGTGCCATTTTCATTTTCAAATGTAATTTACAGACTTATCTAAACGACAGCACTCCATGAAATAACTGACAATCTCCATCGTCCCGTGTCAAAGGGCATTTAACACCGTGACAAGGGAATAAACATCCATCGAAGCAACGAGGATGTCTTCACAGAGAACTACCGTAAACCGTCTCTCATCTAATGAGTCGTCACATGATAACTGTTTTTCAGACATGTTAATAATTTTGTAGGTTTCCGGGGCTCATACTTAGTAGACCATCAGTTATCCTTTCCTCAACACCGCATGTCTTTCAGAGCACACATGCCACAGGAAAATATTCATGAAGCTGCCTCTGCTCTGCCCAATTGCGTGCTGAAAGCCGGTCAAATATTTTTTCTTTTGTAAACTGTAGTCTCTGTCTCTATACACTTGGCAATACCACAGTGATTTGAGTTGTGTAAAATATTTATTATCTCTAGCGTGCTCAGTAAGCGAGGCTTATGTAAGGCTGCAGGAAGCGGAGTTATGGAAAGGAAGAAAATGCTTATTCTCTTCGTTTACTTGGGGAGAGAGAGAGAGAGAGAGAGAGAGAGAGAGAGAAAGAGAGAGAGAGAGAGAGAGAGAGAGAGAGAGAGAGAGAGAAGGGGAGAGAGATGTGGAAAAAAGAGAGAGAGGGTGGGGGTGGGGGTGGGGAGCTGAGGGGGGGGGAAGGGAGGGATGGATGGATGGATAGAGAGAGAGAAAGATGCGAGAGGGGGAGAGAGAGAGGGAGGGGGGGGAGGGAGAGGGAGAGAGAGAGAGGAGAGAGAGAGAGAGGGGGGAGGGGGGGAGGAGAGGAAGGAATGGGTAGAGAGAGCGGAAGACAGACAGGCAGGCAGACACGCACGCAGGCAGGCAGACAGGCAGGCAGGCAGGCAGGCAGGCAGGCAGGCAGACCGAGACAAAGAGAGACTGACAGTAGGAGAGAGAGAGAGAGAGAGAGAGAGAGAGAGAGAGAGAGAGGAAAGAGAGAGAGATAGAGAGATAGATAGATAGATAGATAGATAGATAGATAGATAGATAGATAGATAGATAGATAGATAGATAGATAGATAGATAGATAGATAGATAGATAGATAGATAGATAGATAGATAGATAGATAGATAGATAGATAGATAGATAGATAGATAGATAGATAGATAGATAGATAGATAGATAGATAGATAGATAGATAGATAGATAGATAGATAGATAGATAGATAGATAGATAGATAGATAGATAGATAGATAGATAGATAGATAGATAGATAGATAGATAGATAGATAGAGAGAGAGAGAAGAGAGAGAGAGAGAGATAGAGAGATAGAGAGATAGATAGATAGATAGATAGATAGATAGATAGATAGATAGATAGATAGATAGATAGATAGATAGATAGATAGATAGATAGATAGATAGATAGATAGATAGATAGATAGATAGATAGATAGATAGATAGATAGATAGATAGATAGATAGATAGATAGATAGATAGATAGATAGATAGATAGATAGATAGATAGATAGATAGATAGAGAGATAGAGAGAGAGAGAGAGAGAGAGAGAGAGAGAGAGAGAGAGAGAACAAATTTGACCTCAGGTTTGGGGACCAACAAATAAAATACTTAGTCCCTACTGGTTTGTATCATTTCTTAGTTAGCCTTGTTTCTAATTCCCTACAATGAGGGCAAATATATATACATATAAAGGGTTCGTGACGATAAGCAAAATGCACGCAAATAAAGAACCCCACAGCTGTGCCAAACCACATGTATGAGAAAGAATCAATGTCTGATTTCAGATATAGGACTTGGCTGATGGGTAACACCATCCTACCTGTCGTGGATAAAGTGGGAAGGCCGACCAGGAGGCCCCACATGGACGGAGCCAGGCAGAGGGGGAGAGGTGTCCACCAGCAAGGGCAGAGATGATGACGTCACACACAGGCCAGCCCCGTTGCAGGCCTCCACGATGACGTATAACTCCTGGCCTGACTGGAGACTCCTCTGCCAAGTCATGGCTGCAAGCACAGCATAGTTGTTACGCCCGTTTACTCTATCTTGAAAATCGGTATTACGTGGAGAAACAAACGAGTTACGTACCACAACGTGATTATTTAAAAAAAATCACTCACAGGCCACACACTTTCGAGATATATTTAAGCTTTGCGTATATTCTTTGCATATGAAAGCAGCTAAATGCGTCTATGTAAATTCTTTAAGTCATCGAGGAGTCAGTATCGCTTGTGAATCCCATGCGCCGTAATATTGGTAACGCAACACTTTCTTAAGATGTGGATGAGATTAATGATCTTCTGGGGAATGTTGTCTCATTTCTCTTACAGTTGTGCTTGACTCGATATTTGTTGATTTTTCTATAAACAGCTCTGCCAATTTGGTCCCAAACATCTAGATTGGTTTCTGGCCTTGAATCTGGCATGCCATGTGCTCGATTCCTTTATCATCGCGATCCCAGAGGAGAAGCCAGGCTCAGTTGTTGTTGTTGTTGTTGCGTACCTGGGCTAAACACTCCCAGGATTACCCAGGCTGAGACCAAGTGTCTTCGGTCTTCACAAAAGGCCAGGGACACAACGGCTCCAGCCAAATGACAAGCAATCAGGGGGAGAGGCAGCGGGCAGCAGTCATTTTGCTCCACTGCAAGTCGTGCAGATCTGGTTTGCCGCGCATGCATGTTCTTCCCAACGCCACAGAGAGGTCATGTCTGTGTCCATCATGCTGGACCTGATGCCCGTTACGGCAGTGGTAGTTCTGGTCTCTCCCTGGTATCCTCCTCCGATCAGTTACATCCCGGTAATGTCTGCGCTGTGATAGTAGTCCAGTTGGCAACAGTTCAAGTGAAAATTTTCCATTGTAGCTTACATGCACTTCTGGCTTGCAGAAATGCAGATGAGTGGGTACTTGAGTGTCGTCCAGTTGCATGGTTTCTAAGAGATTCAGTCAAAGATTTAGTCCTGCTGCATTTCAGAGGTCATTCCTATGCCAAGTTCCAGTCCAGAAGAAGGCGTGGCGATATGTCGGTCTGACAAAAGTACTGTTCCTCTGCTGTCATGTGATGCGTGTTTGGCTCCCATGGTGTCTTCTGGAAGTTGTGCATAGGGTCTGGTCCGAAAAAGTAAAGTGTGCGATATGTGTTTATGCAGTTTGGAAATGAAGAGCTGCATTTTTCTACAATCCACTCCTCGGCCGCCATTTTGCACCAAGCGTCTCCAGAGCATACGGCCTGACATCTGATAAAGCACCGTGCAATCATTACAAGATGCTTTTCTTCGTCCAATGTTTAAACGGAAATTTTTTACATGCACTCAGTTTTTGGTTGTGAAAGATACGCCGAGCAAACACCTTCGCGATAAAGGTAACGGTAACTTATAGACAAATTTGGTGAGCACGTTAAATATTAATGATAGTGTGAATGACTGAAACCCAGACTTTAATTCATCAAATGCTTTTTTTACAAAGTCAGAAATGAAAGACTCTCAACGAGTGTGAGTGATTGTGTTTGAGACTTTTTGTTTTGCTTAGTGTGTGGTATGCATATGTCTGATTAGATGTTAGTGGGGCTGTCTCAGTGAGACGTAATGCACCAAACGGTCTTCTTACTATTTCATCATGAAACGCATTTATGTCTGCCGTCCGAAACACCACGTCTGCAATGTTCCCGGACCTAATATAATCAGGTTTTGATCAAGTTGTTTCATGGAGCCCCCTTTTTAAAAATAAAAGAGTATGCCGTCAAAGTGTTTAGATTACCTTTAAACACCCATTACTACTTCGTTTTGTTACAAATATTTTCCTCATATCCAAGCTTTCGTTGCAATCAAAAGAATTTTGAAAACTACGTACACTGCTATCTTGCTTCGATGTTTGGAAATATCTGGAAGCCAATACGGATATCAAAATGTTCCACTGAAACAAATTCTTGAAGCTATTTTCACGACGGTATAAACTAGAAACGTGTCCACAGAGGTTTTTGTTCTATCTTTTTTTCGCATTTGTAGCACTCTCCGACCAGAAAAATGCATTCAAATCTTTATCATCTGGAGGGAAGGAGGACAAACGTTCGTCGACAGTAAAGTGTGTGTATTTCCATGGACTGAAATATGACTGTTGTTCGTATTCATTTATCAAGTAAATGCAGCACGAGGAATGGTTCTAGCGAGTGACAGTGACATTGACATTAACACTCACCCTGCCTCAGTCCCACATATGCCAAGGGTTCCAGGTCTGCCGTGGCCGGCCTTGACCCCAAGCCTGCCCTGTACTCAGCCACGCCTGAATGCGAGTCCTGGAATCTGTCCCAGCTTGCCAGCACCCTCGTTCCGGCACCCTGCGGGCAGTAGTAAAGGCAGAGCTTCACACCAATGGCGACAGTGCCTGTCTGCCTGCCAGTTTATCAAATTCTAACCGGCAAGCAGTCCATTACGGAGTCAAGAAAGTACGCCGACTCATTGATAAGTCAGAAGTAGCTGCATTGTCCCAGTTTTTAACTCTGTAAAATAACTGTTCAAAGCGTACTTTGCAAAGTGTTGGAAGTTTTTTTTCAGCTACTTACATGTACACATTAAAATCGGTACTTCTGACAACGCTTTCAGGAAATCTCATGTGAATGAACACTTATGTATTGTTTTTTCACTCTTGATGAATTCCACCTGGTGTTCTTTCGAGCAAAAAGCAAATCGTTACACATTGAAATCAAAATTGGGTTCTAGACGTACTCTTGTCTCAAAGTGACCAGTGATATAAAAAAGAAACCCCAAACATTCGTTTGCAGTTCGCCTGATAAGTCAAAGAGTGCTGAACGTGAAAACATTTATGTCACCAAATCTGCAAATCGGAAAGAAGGCACATTGTATGATTATACTACTTCCTCCTCTTTCCATAGAAACGTGACAACAGAAAAGGGTGATTTATTTAAGGTTAGCAACGAAAACGTTTTCTAGACTGATTATTTTTTATTACTGTTCAGAAGCTTACACAGCAAACCGCCTTTTGCTTTCTTACCAGCGTCTGCAGTTCTGCTTTTACGAATCCCGGAGAGGGCGGGCTCGTGTCAGCAATGACGTCAGTGATCAGGGTTGTCGTCAAACCTGCTCCGTTGACTGCCTGTAAACAACGATCATCATCAGATATGTCCTCTGACACACTGGAAATGATCTGGTCAAACGACACGTGTGCCTTTGAAAACGCAAAAGTTAAGAAGAATATCGGCTAGGAAAGGCAAGGAGACAATGCTTTTCAGGGAGGAGGAAAATAAAACGGGAAAGGAGAGACTGGAGGACAAGAGGAGCAGAATAAAAAGACTAGGAGAAACATAGAGACGAAACTATCAAAGTAACCTACCGATACTGCCAGCTTGTAGCGGTGGCCATCCACCAGATGGCGTAGCATCAAGGTGGCGCTGCTCTCGTGAAAAGTTGTGGCGGGAAATATGTCCCCGTGACCCCCACTGGAACTGACGTTCACCCGGAAATGACGCAAACCGCTCTCAGCATCCCGGAAGCCACTCCAGCGAAGCTCAGTCACGTTGCTCATGACGTAACCCTCCTGGTTCCCGGTAGTCACGTGACCAAGTGTTGGGCCAGTCGTGTCCACGACAAACTTTCGGGACACCGTTCGTGCAAGCCCCACTCTATCCGTCACTGCAGTGTAAGCAAAGAGAGCAGTGTACAACTCTCCACTGTACTCTCTGGAATTCTTTCGTTGAGGGCATTTCCAACCTGCCACATGTAGTGTGTGTCACATGAGAAACTCTGGGAGAAATATGCATTTGGAAAGTGATGCAGACAGAAAGAGAATGATTTTAAAAATTGTTTTGAAAGAGGGAGATTTTCTGCAGTCACCCGTAAACAAAATTACTCGGCACAGCACAAAGCTGATGAGGCGATTTGATATTTGCCAAATGATGTGCAAACTCTAGGAAGAAAGTCGGAAAGCTTACCTTTGATAGTGGCATAGTAGGCCAGGCCGTTGGAAAGGCTGAGATTTCGCATGATGGCGCTGGACGCCAGGGTGGTTGTCATTGGATACGTGTCTGTCCCGCCCTCCACACTCCCTGAAGCAGCATGGGAAGCGCCGCCTTTCAAACACCGCCTTTTCACTCATGCGTGTGTATGCACTCAGACCGTTTCATACAGTGTTGAACGGACATTTTGAAATATTTGTACGGACACCTGCTCAATGGATGGATGCATAAATAAGTATGATTTCTCAGCCTGTTGCCTCTGAAGGCTTCGACATTACAGAAAGGAGAACCTTTAGGAAACAAGCAGCAACTGAATTAACATGTGACATTAACTGATAAAGTACTTTGAAGACGACGACGACGACGACAGTAATAATTCACCATGCTAACACTAGCGACATGAGTCACATGGTCAGATAGAATTCAAAACCTTTATGCCCTGAAAGGAATATGTTGCACTTCGCAGCTACGTTCTTCTCCTGTTACCGCACACACTTTTTGTTTAGATTTCGGGAGGACGATGATTTTCATATATAATTGTTTTATAACTCGATATTACAACCAAATTCGGATTTTCAGGTCTCTCTATATCCCCATCTCGCCATCCGTTTTCTCTAATTTTCAATCAAGGGTTATCTGAATTCCACAAGAAAGGGCAACTAGTCTTCAGGTAAACGCGCCATAGTAGCCTAATATTTTGCATTTTCTTCTTCAACCCTCACAGGTGCCAATTTTTACTCACGAGGGAAGAGAAGCAGTGCGCTGAACACCTCGCTAAGAGATACAACTTTGAAACTCACCGCACTCGCTGGCTGTAAACAAATTTGTGTCAAAAGGTCAGGCGACACGGTCAGAGAGCCATGAAGCAAACAAATTAAGTACCTGATGATGATGAAAGAATTGTAAACGCAAAGGTTTTGCTATAAAAACAGCTTTCCGTTAAGTCTTGGGAACTTCGACTAATCATGGAAATGAAATGGAGCTTAAGCTTCCATTGACTAATACGCTAAAACTTAGATGCCCAAGAGAAAAGCACGTTCTCATGAACATGTCATATAGAAATGAGATAGATATACAGCTGCAAGTAGAATCACGTCCAGACAGAACATGACCACCATCTTACCAACAGAGAAGGCCACAGATGCTACGCCGGAGGCCCCTGCTTCACGCCCGCTGAGATCCAGGTCTATGACGTCACTCCACTGCAGATGGACGACTGACTGGCTACTCAGGAAGCCGTTCTCCGCATTCACCACACGCAGCTCTGGGGGGGCCGGGGGTACGTCATCCACGAGGAAACCATCGCTGCAGGTCGTGGCAGCCGTCTGGTTGTCCGAGTGACCAGGTATAGATCTCCTGGCGCAGATGCGGTACCTGGAAGCAGAATCCTTGACTCAAGGCAGCCACATCTTGGTCGCTGAAGCCCCCTATGAGCTGGGGGTAAGAATAGCCCACGGCGTCTCCCTACACGGTTCAAAAGAGGCGACTAATAAGGCATATTGATATCTCTCTCTCTCTCTCTCTCTCTCTCTCTCTCTCTCTCCAGGGCTGGACTAGGTACAGTGAAAGGGGGGGGGGGGGGGTTACTTTGCAAAAGGGGGTTCAGGGGGTGAAAAGTGTTAAAAAGGCTTGGCAGCGAAGAGGTTAAAGGGGAGGGGGGATGCTTGAATTTTCTCCCCGGATTTACAAATGATTGAAACCGCCCCTCCCTCCCCCCCCTCCCCCCCCCAAAAAAGCAACCAAAAAACCCCACAAACTACATAGTTGAGGTACATGTTTAGGCTGGGGAGGGGGAGGGTTACGCAACCTCTGTAACCCCCCCTAGTCCGGCCCTGCTCTCTCTCTCTCTCTCTCTCTCTCTCTCTCTCTCTCTCTCTCTCTCTCTCTCTCTCTCTCTCTCTCTCTCTCTCTCTCTCTCTCTCTCTTTCTCTCTCTCTCTCTCTCACTAGCTCTAATGATTATACATGCACAGTGGTCTCACATACATAGCCTACAATGAATGCTCGTTTATTTATGGTCGCTGAGGTTAATCGAGATTTTGTCTTCTTCAAAATGTTGATGTATTTT
>JAWQFJ010001067.1:178034-183034 GCA_034096865.1 Theodoxus fluviatilis | reverse complement strand
CCTACCTTGCCAGCCTACCTTGCCAGCCCTACCTTGCCAGCCCTACCTTGCCAGCCCTACCTTGCCAGTGCTACCTTGCCAGCCCTACCTTGCCAGCCCTACCTTGCCAGCCCTACCTTGCCAGCCCTACCTTGCCAGTGCTACCTTGCCAGTGCTACCTTGCCAGCCCTACCTTGCCAGTGCTACCTTGCCAGTGCTACCTTGCCAGCCCTACCTTGCTAGTCCTACCTTGCCAGTGCTACCTTGCCAGTGCTACCTTGCCAGCCCTACCTTGCTAGTCCTACCTTGCCAGTGCTACCTTGCCAGTGCTACCTTGCCAGCCCTACCTTGCCAGTGCTACCTTGCCAGCCCTACCTTGCCAGTGCTACCTTGCCAGCCCTACCTTGCCAGTGCTACCTTGCCAGTGCTACCTTGCCAGCCCTACCTTGCCAGCCCTACCTTGCCAGTGCTACCTTGCCAGTGCTACCTTGCCAGCCCTACCTTGCCAGTGCTACCTTGCCAGCCCTACCTTGCCAGTGCTACCTTGCCAGCCCTACCTTGCCAGTGCTACCTTGCCAACCCTACCTTGCCAGCCCTACCTTGCCAGCCCTACCTTGCCAGTGCTACCTTGCCAGCCCTACCTTGCCAGTGCTACCTTGCCAGCCCTACGTTGTCAGCCCTACCTTGCCAGTGCTACCTTGCCAGTGCTACCTTGCCAGCCCTACCTTGCTAGTCCTACCTTGCCAGTGCTACCTTGCGAACCCTACCTTGCCAGCCCTACCTTGCCAGCCCTACCTTGCCAGTGCTACCTTGCCAGCCCTACCTTGCCAGTGCTACCTTGCCAGCCCTACCTTGCCAGCCCTACCTTGCCAGTGCTACCTTGCCAGTCCTACCTTGCCAGCCCTACCTTGCCAGCCCTACCTTGCCAGCCCTACCTTGCCAGCCCTACCTTGCCAGTGCTACCTTGCCAGTGCTACCTTGCCAGTGCTACCTTGCCAGTGCTACCTTGCCAGTGCTACCTTGCCAGTGCTACCTTGCCAGTGCTACATTGCCAGGGCTACCTTGCCAGTCCTACCTTGCCAGCCCTACCTTGCCAGCCCTACCTTGCTCCTACCTTGCAAGCCCTACCTTGCCAGCCCTACCTTGCCAGCCCTACCTTGCCAGCCCTACCTTGCCAGTGCTACTTTGCCAGCCCTACCTTGCCAGCCCTACCTTGCCAGCCCTACCTTGCCAGTGCTACCTTGCCAGTGCTACCTTGCCAGCCCTACCTTGTCAGATACAAGATACAAGATACAAGATACAAGATACTTTATTGTCCTCATTGATCACAAGGAAATTCGTTTTGTCGGTGGCAAAAACATAATACATACATACAAAAACAGAAACAGTTCAACATTAATTAACTCAATCATATCGTTCAAGTTATGGAGTCCATCAGAGGCAATTCAATTTAATAGAGAAACATTTTACACCAAAACAAGTAATCACAGAAGGAACAAAGACACAAGCATGCACATCAAACAATCATCGTCACGCAATAACACATACCCGATCTTCATCCATAACACATGTACAAGAACACCCCCCCCCCCTTGCCAGCCCTACCTTGCCAGCCCTACCTTGCCAGCCCTACCTTGCCAGTGCTACCTTGCCAGCCCTACCTTGCCAGCCCTACCTTGCCAGCCTTACCTTGCCAGCCCTACCTTGCCAGTGCTACCTTGCCAGCCCTACCTTGCCAGCCTTACCTTGCCAGCCCTACCTTGCCAGCCCTACCTTGCCAGCCCTACCTTGCCAGCCCTACCTTGCCAGCCCTACCTTGCCAGTGCTACCTTGCCAGCCCTACCTTGCCAGCCCTACCTTGCCAGTGCTACCTTGCCAGCCCTACCTTGCCAGCCCTACCTTGCCAGCCCTACCTTGCCAGTCCTACCTTGCCAGTGCTACCTTGCCAGCCCTACCTTGCCAGTGCTACCTTGCCAGCCCTACCTTGCCAGTGCTACCTTGCCAGCCCTACGCCCTACCTTGCCAGCCCTACCTTGCCAGCCCTACCTTGCCAGCCCTACCTTGCCAGCCCTACCTTGCCAGTGCTACCTTGCCACCCCAACCTTGCCAGTGCTACCTTGCCAGCCCTACCTTGCCAGCCCTACCTTGCCAGCCCTACCTTGCCAGTGCTACCTTGCCAGCCCTACCTTGCCAGTGCTACCTTGCCAGCCCTATATTGCCAGCCCTACCTTGCCAGTCCTGGTCCAAGACGGCACCCAAGGTCACCCTGGACTGCAGGAAGTCCACGTCTTCCATTCGCAATCGTGATGCACGAGCGTCGCTTCCCTCGTTGCCATGGCGACTGATGGCATCATGGGGAGAGCGTTTCTTGGCATCCAGGTCGTACAGAGGAGTGGGGTTGGGTTCAGGGGTCAGCAGGTGGCAAGTCGTAACCTCCTGGCCCGAGGGACAAACTCCCCACACGCAGCCCCTCACCGCCCAGACAGAGCTCACAGGCCTGGTCCAGCATTCACTCTGTGAAGTCAAAGGGACACCTTTTGTATTTAATCAGGTCAACAAAATACGATATATCGTGCTGTAGTGCAACGCAACAAAATTCTATTTCTCTCGATCCTATTTAGAATTAACTTAAGTGAACCTGATTCGGATCTACCTCACGTCCTTTCCTGCCCTACTCAAACAACCCTTGTTTAGTTCAGTCCGGAATTTCAAAAAAGTATGTTTTAACAAATGGAGTTGTAACACTGCCTCGGTTATCTCAAACTATTGTTGTAAACACTTTTCTAACTCAGCTCAGCCACTGCCTCCTTGACCAGATAAATTGTTTAATACACAAACGTAATCCTCACACAACACACTAGCATTTCTTCATCCACGTTTAACTCCACAAATGGGCATTCTATGCCTTCAGACATAATCTCTGATTCAATATTTGTGGTTGATTGTGCAAAAGTGAGTCTGGGAAGACAGTTGAGTTTGAGAAAAAATCCAACACAGTTTTAACGCTCATACGCTATCTAAGACATAGAGTGACCGTGGGAACTTCGAATCAAGGAATACCATATGATTTAAGTGAAACATCTACATTCAGCTGGAATAATTCTACTTGACAAAGGCTCTACGATCCCAAACTTTTGATCGGATGTATGAATGCATAAGGTGAACATCTACGATGCACTTTCCCTTCTGTGTAACTGTGACAGCGTTGGTTCAACATCTGTGATGTGCCAAATTGCAAAACAAATCGTTTTAATAGGAGCCTCCTCAACCTTCCATTATGTTTATAATTTGGATATGACTTCTTCTTTATGTGAACATCAACAGTAAAAGTGTTTACTTAAGAACATTCACTTTTCCTTCATACTCTGCATGTTAGCTTAAGATGCTAAAGGGAAAAAAACGTATGCAGCTAGGGCTTTGATATCGTGCTGCGTCCATATGTACTTTATCATAACATTACAAAGCACGCCTCATTCATTCAATAGCACCCGTCGCACAGAGGCAGCAAATGCGGCATGTCGAGCTTACCTTGATGTTCCGGTCACTCTGATTAATTACGGTGACTCCACGTGACAGGAAGACGGTCTGCTGGCCATTTGACCCATCCACCTCCTTTAAGGTCACGTGGTAGTAAGGAGCAGCAATGGTGCCGCAGTGGAAGGGCTCCCAGTGGAGTGAGACGGAAAAGCAGGAGGAGTTGAGGACCTCCTGGCTGAGGACCACCGCCGCAGAGGATGCCGGGTGAGGATGGAACTGGACGCCATTGGACAGAGACGCGTCTCCACACAGGTGCCCAAAACACGGCCTCACTGCCACGTGGTAAGTGGAGTCTGCAGTCAAAGTCATCCCAGGGAACGTGTGGCGGAATGTGTTCCCGACGTCTTCGAACCCTGTCAGAATGTCCATGCATACGCCTGTCAGCTCTTTGGCGGCACAAATGTTTTTCCGCAGAGAAACCGAAAAATGAGTTGGTAAAATCGTGAGAGATCCTAAAGTATTCCAGTAACCCGATAAAGAATTTTGCCAGGTATATTCGCGATCTTCATGACATTCGATGAGTTTTAGTGAAGTGTTTGTCGAGTCGACTAGAAACGTTGCTGCTCGCGAAAGAGCAAGGAAAGATTTCGCGCTGGAAACGGCAGGTCGAGATGACGGAATCCACACAACGTCAGATGACGTCACGTTGAAGGCTAGGCCCCCGTCAGAGACAAGCGTATACGTCAGTCCAGGGTGGAGGTTGGCTGCAGTCGCTGTGGACGTCTTCTTGTCTCCAGGGACGGTCGTTAGAGATGTTTTTTCCTTTTCTCCACAACCCAGTCCGTCCCGTACCAGAAGTGAGGGAAAGGACGATGGCGTCAGCACCACAAACCCATCGCTGGACACTAGAGTGGCTCCCACCAGACTGACAGCCTTGACCGTGGTGACGTAGTGCGTGTGGGGCTGCAGGTGAAGACCTGACAGGCAAGTCTGAGAGAGACTGCTCTGGACGAGAGAGAAACTTTTCACGTTGTCCTTTCCTGCCGTCGTGCCCACACCCACGAAGAGACTGACATCATCGTGGCTCCTGAAGCCGTCCCACCCCACGCACACCTGGGAGGAGCTCATCTGGAAATCGACGTCTTCAGCAGGGACCGGGTTTGCGGGATCAAGATCATAAACGCGACCATGACCTGGAGGCAGGAGGGAGGGCGCTTGAAAGGTCTCGGACTTGGTCGTTGCGGCGTGGCCTGCAAGGTCGTGAACTTCCACCAGGAAGAAGAAGTCCTGGACCTCCTCCCCCGCCAGCTGCCTCATGCCGGCTAGAGAGGCAGTGTAGCATCGACTGCTCCCCTGCACAGAGCCAGGACAGACACCTCTTGGCAAAGGATGACCCGGAGTTTGAATCAGTGTTCCTCCACCGTAACCTGCGTGAAAAATATTAATCTATCAAAATCATAATTAACAAGTCTTTGACGATGTTACATCTATGGAGGAAAGAAAAGCTTATACATCCAGTTTGAAAGGAGAACATTAAATGAGCC
>JAWQFJ010001067.1:158034-173034 GCA_034096865.1 Theodoxus fluviatilis | reverse complement strand
ACAGGCCATTCTGCCCAACTTCTTGTATCAACAGGCACAGAATAAAAAGTATCAGAAGTAAAGCATCTAACTTTATGTAAATCGTACAGCCAATGTGAGCATTCTGTAACAAAGACCGGAAATTCAATCTATAGTCTAGAAAATATATAAAAAGAAATGTAAGGGTCTTTAGTCAGACTGCCAACACCACATGTCGCCAACACCACATGCAAACTGGTCGCTTTTTCCTGTTGACCACATGAGGCAGTCGGGAACCATCACCACCACCACCAACAACAAGAACAAGAACAAGAACACCACCACCACCGCCGTTACTACCACCACCACCGCAACCACCACCACCACCACCAACCACCACCTCCACCATCATCATCATCATCATCATCATCATCATCATCATCATCATCATCATCATCATCATCATCATCATCATCATCAATCATCATCATCATCATTAATATCATCATCATCATCATCATCATCATCATCATCATCATCATCATCATCATCATCATCATCATCATCATCATCGGAGTCGTAGTTGTCGTCTTCATCGTTGTCGCCATCATCACCTTCATCAATGTCATCATCATGATCATCATCATCATCATCATCACTGTTGTCGTCGTCATCTGTGTGTGTGTGTGTGTGTGTGTGTGTGTGTGTGTGTCTGTATGTGTGTGTGCGTGTGTGTGTGTGTGTGTGTGCGTGTGTGCGTGTGTGCGTGCGTGCGCGAGCGCAACCTCTTTGGTGGGTTGGGCGGTTGGTTAGTTGGGTAGTTGGTGAGAAAGTATTGTTTAAATAATATATTATTTCGGCGGGAACCCAAACAGGAAGTCTCCACAGTTAGTAAAACATGTCCTGATTGGTCTAAATTGACACCTCGGTATCCCAGCATACTTTGAGTTTGAGGCGGTTGAGTGGTATAAATTGAATCAAGCGGGAACGTCGTGGCCACACGATTCCAGAAAACCAACAGAAAAGTTGAAATCCGGCACACAGCTGCAGGCATTGGTCTAGCCTCAGTTGTGTAGTATGTTCATGTTTGAAATGCCTGCCATCATCACCATCCATCTCAAGCAGTGAAGACGGGGAGACGACCTCCTTGAACGCCATCCTACACTGCAGCGTCTGTTTAGAGCTTGTCACAAGATCTCTGTCATCGCCTGCTGACCGTCTCGATGCTTCTTCGTTCTCTCCACCCTCGTGTAAGATTGCACTCACTCCTATCTCTCCACCCTCGTGTAAAGATTGCACTCACTCCTATCTCTCCACCCTCGTGTAAGATTGCACTCACTCCTATCTCTCCACCCTCGTGTAAAGATTGCACTCACTCCTATCTCTCCACCCTCGTGTAAAGATTGCACTCACTCCTATCTCTCCACCCTCGTGTAAAGATTGCACTCACTCCTATCTCTCCACCCTCGTGTAAAGATTGCACTCACTCCTATCTCTCCACCCTCGTGTAAGATTGCACTCACTCCTATCTCTCCACCCTCGTGTAAGATTGCACTCACTCCTATCTCTCCACCCTCGTGTAAGATTGCACTCACTCCTATCTCCATCAGAAATGGTCCGATCTTGTCTTCCAGGAGGCGGGAAAATTCACCGCCATTAGATGTTGCACTGTGAGAACGCTCGTCCTGTGTGCCGGTGCATTGTGTGATTTTTCCTCACTGAATTATTGGATTTGGGACTACACATCAAGCTGGTTTGGGTTTTCCATTCATTTGTCCTCTCCTTGTTGATTGACATGACTCATGCAGTGCTTCAGATTGTTGGCGCGCCCGCGCCATTGGCGCATATTTTATCAGAATGGCGCGTTACTTTCAATGTGTATGCGCCAGCCAGGCGCGTCATAAAAATCGCCAACTTGTATCAATCCTCGGTCCGTCTGTACCACTAAGCCACACCAAGCACATGTGGCCACACCACGGAGTACCAAAACCGACGCCAAAGTGCTGCTTTGCCTAGCATCGATGCATCGCTCTGTGTGATTGGCTAACAGCCAGCAGACAACCAATCAGCGAACCTCTATCAGTTTACCTTGCACAGACTCGCTCACGTGTGCGGAATCAAGATGCCACCGAAGAAAAGGCTTAGAAAAGAAACTGAAGAAAACCAACGTCCGTTGACGTTGTTTTCAATGTTTGGCAAGAATAAAGCAAGCGGTAACTGTTTAGTTTTTATCTCTTAGTCTTACTAGCTGAAAATTGAAGCGATCGTTTTTTCTCTCCCTTCTCCCAGATCAGCCAACTGGCACGTGTTTTCCCCACGCCCCTTCCAACTCCTGCCTCCCGCACTCCAACGTACCTTTCTCCCCCTTCCCTCTTCTCTTAGATGCCGGCAAGGCGGCATGTGTATCCCCCTCCCTTTCCTCCCCCTCCTCCAGCGTTTAGTGGGTCATTGATCTAGCAAGTTCAGACCTGAACTGAACTGAACTGAACTGAACTGATCTAGCAAACTGTACGTCGTCTCAAAAAATAGCTAAGTGCCGCGAACTCGTCGCGAGGAGGGCCTGGGGAGGGGGTAAAGAGGCAAGAGATCTAGAGCGGAGAAGGGGGGAAAAAGGAATAAAAGAGGGATAGGGTGGGGCGGGTTTAAAGAGGGAAGAGATCTAGAGCGGAGAAGAAGAATAAAAAGAGAGGGGCGGGGGTGGGGGGTGGGGTGGGTTCAGTACCGTAAACCTAGTGTCACCTGAAGTGATTGTCAGGCTCGCTGTCGTGTTGGGTTTTGCGTCGTTTTGCTCTTGATGATATCGGTTGTGGAAATGTGAACTGTGAGAGTGTAAGGTTGTATGCGTCAAACTTCCGGAAAGAAGGTGAATGAGCGAATACTAGAGGAGTGATTTTGTGTTTGACTGATTGAAGCAGATCTCTGTTAGTGTTAGATTTCATTGTGTTAGGCCCTAAAACCAAGTTTGTTTAAACAAAACATCATGCTACCAAGAAAGAATAGAATGGGTTTTGAGTGATCATGACTCTGTGTCCACAGAACGAAATGTTAAAAGAGACAATAAAACAACTGAAAGACACACAGCTTGACATGTGTTTGTTTATTTTTTTATTTTATATTTTGCTTATTTAATTATTCATTTGTGTGTGTATGGGGGGTGGGATGGGTGTCATCTGTGGGGTGGAGGGTCATTCTGTTTGAAGTGAAGGTTCGATTGTTAATGACCCATGTTTTTCAAAATTGACCCATCATTTTGCCTGGCCGTGGGTCATTGGGCCCATGAAGTCTGAAAACAATCTGAAGCACTGCTCATGATTCCAATTGGTGTGTGTCTTTGCTTGGAATTGTAATATAGGGAGTTGGTGAATGAAAGCTACGTTTTTTTCCCGCCGTTATTAGTCACTTTTCATTCGAACAGAAATTGCCTATTTTCCTTAATTAAAGCTTACCCCTAATAGACCTTATTCACGCGGCGGCCATGTTAGTTTTAAAACGAGGCTGCATACGCTAACGCGGCGACCGCGCTACCTTCACAGTATTGCTGGAGCGGCAATTTGACAAGTGTTCCGGACTTTTCTCAAGGTGATGTGGAAAGTTCGTCGAACAAAGGCAGAACAATAGCAAGAAGACAAAGTGACAAAGGCTATGAGAAGTGGATTGAAGGGTTTATCGACTACGATGCCATCAGAGGTTGGTACACAGTGACAAGTTCTTTCGTTTAGATTAGAACTGAGTGTTCGAGTTTTTTTTCTTTTTCTTGGTGTCGCTTTAAAATCTGTTCACATTACTAGGCTGGCTGGTTTACTTAGATGTGATTTTTTATGCGTGCTAACTGATATTAGGTTTAGAGCTTGAATTTTCGATGATATTACACAAGTTTTTTTTTCGCTTACAACTCGAGTGTTCGAACCAATGAAAACCACGGAAAGAGACGGCCGTTTCGTTCCTTGCCTCTCATTGGCCAGCTTGTCATGAGGTCAGCGCGTGATCACGCGCTGACCCCATGACAAGCTGGCCAATGAGAGGCAAGGAACGAAACGGCCGTCTCTTTCCGTGGTTTTCATTGGTTCGAACACTCGAGTTGTAAGCGAAAAAGAACTTGTGTAATATCATCGAAAATTCAAGCTCTAAACCTAATATCAGTTAGCACGCATTAAAAAATCACATCTAAGTAAACCAGCCAGCCTAGTACTGTGAACAGATTTTAAAGCGACACCAAGAAAAAAACACCTCGAACACTCAGTTCTAATCTAAACGAAAGAACTTGTCACTGTGTATCAACCTCTGATGGCATCGTAGTCGATAAACCCTTCAATCCACTTCTCATAGCCTTTGTCACTTTGTCTTCTTGCTATTTTTCTGCCTTCGTTCGACCATCTTTCCACATCACCTTGAGAAAAGTCCGGAACATTTGTCATATTGCCGCTCCAGCAATACTGTGAAGGTAGCGCGATCGCCGCGTTAGCGTCTGCAGCCTCGTTTTAAAACCAAAATGGCGGGTCGCGTGAATAAGGTCTATTCCTTGCCCACACCTTGGTGTTCTAGTTTTGTGTGAACCATCGCATGGAGAGAATGATGAATGCAACACGGGGCGTGTGTGATCTCCTAGACGTAGTAAATTCATTTGTTGAAATTTACGAGCCGCAGGTGTGAATTATTATTTCAGCACCTCAGCATGCACCCCCGTGAGAGTGTGTTACATTTTGATAATTTCATGTCATGTCTGTGTTACTAACCTGGCAGAATGTACGAACACTCTA
Source organism: Theodoxus fluviatilis (assembly GCA_034096865.1). Classification (NCBI taxonomy): domain Eukaryota; kingdom Metazoa; phylum Mollusca; class Gastropoda; order Cycloneritida; family Neritidae; genus Theodoxus; species Theodoxus fluviatilis. The sequence continues at coordinate 168,319 of JAWQFJ010001067.1, read as the reverse complement.
CGAATGATAAATAAAATATGTTTCTTAGAGACTGTGACGGATCCCTCCCCCCCCCCCCCGCCCCCCTTTATTGCTTTGATATTTCTTTGTCTGTGTCTTAAAACTGAAGTCTTTATTTAAATACCTTAAATAGGATATCTGCCCCTAATCAGACCAGAAAGTCTCAGGGAATTTTGGCGCAATGACTAGCCTGTGCGCTGAAGGCGAGTGCACATACAGTTTTTCAAACCGCGAGTGTCCTCAATTCCAAGAGACACGATAAGGCGTAATTGGGATGACAGGGTCCTGACGCTATAGCCTTGAGTTTCTTTTTGTCAAACTCCACATGTAGCCTGGGGAGTTTGCGCATGCTTGTAATGTTTTCCCCCTTTCTACAAAAAAGTGTATGCCCCCAAAAAGTTAGTTAGTTGGAAGAACGGTGCCTGAGCAGACACACGTCCAAACAAGTGACTCCATGCCTTGAGAGAGACACGTTAAAGATTGGTCCCTATGCCCCATCCCTGTTGCCCAAACGATAGTAAATTGGGCCCCGTTTGATTTACCACAATCTATGACAACTTGGATGTGCTGTCGCATCCCCACGATACTTCAATAAGGGGAATAATTTTCTCACTTTGCCAAATCAGCTCTAGTGAGAGTCGCAGCGATCGGACTTCACCCGCCCACTCCCTCTCTACACAGCTGACCAACCTGCCAACCTTTGCCTCCCTCCTGCCGGTTGACGGCTTGTAGCGTGGAAAATAGTAACCCGTGGAAAACAGTAACCGGAAGTCATCGCAGAGTTATCTGCGAGGGACGTGCTTTATGCAATTTACCGCTCCTGCACCTGTTCTTCGCATGGAATATATTCCGACAAACGACGCATTAGTTGCTTTACGAGGTTTTGGTGCATTTGTGTAGTTTAACACATGATGTAGCATTCAAAAAAGTTTTTCCCCGTGTAAAGCCGTCTCCCCTGCCGGAAATAATATGGGAGTCACCTCCCTGTAGTCTGTTTGTAGTCTGGTTTTATAAAACGCAACCGTTGACTGACTTGGCACGCCCGGGGAGTTATGCTAAGATCCGGCCGCGTAAATATATCTGCGTTTTGTGACAAACGTCTTGCTCGGCGGTACTGTACTCCATGCACCTTAACGGTGCGCGTGATTCGGGTGTAATCTTAAGCTAAACGACGTTCCGAATGTTTCCAACTTCGACCATTTCAGCAGCGCCAATAAATGTCGTTTAGCTTAAGATTACACCCGAATCACGCGCACCGTTAGGGTGCATGGAGTACAGTACCGCCGAGAAAGACGTTTGTCACAAAACGCAGATATATTTACGCGGCCGGATCTTAGCATAACTCCCCGGGCGTGCCAAGTCAGTCAGGCGGAGTGGCGGGTGCCGTCTCTTTTTAGAGTGGAATTCTCAGCACGTCCCTCGCAGATAACTCTGCGATGACTTCCGGTTACTGTTTTCCACGGGTTACTATTTTCCACGCTACACGGCTGGAGCGAAGCCGCCTACCACAGCCCGCTCACCACACCCAAAAGTTCGTCTGCTGTGGTGGTTTTGTGTGTATATGCCCTTCGCCAAGAAGCGCGAAGGAGCATAATCTATAGCCTTTGTTTCTCGCTCAACAAAGCAAGAAAGTGAATAGATGGGCTGTGAGCCCTCAGATCTAATACCAAAATTCTTCGTTGGAATTATCTATCCAAGTACAGTGAGTATTCACATTGACATTGTCTTTGAATTTGAGGACTGAACTGTTGAACACTTTTCTCCATAAAAACGTTGACCAGTTATGCACTGCCCGAAGTCACATGGGCAGGGGAGAAATATTATTATTCATTTAGCTGCTTGAAAGCCACAAAGGGGCGATTTCTTGGTTCTTGATTTCTTGATTATTAAATTCTTTCTTAATTATCAACCCTGTGTCCTTCTGCATTATTGCATGTGTAAGAAAGAAAAATAATTTGTTACTTCCCTCCTCAAAACGTAAGAACCCCTAGACACATATATTAAGTAGAGCCCGTGTTTCCTTAAACAGAGGAGGAGGAACGTTACAGAGACACACAATATTGAGAACAAATTCAGCAAACTTGCTTTTTGCATATAAAAAAAGTCATTTCATTGTTACACCGGAAATAATTCTTAAAGCTTTTCTTGCACATTCTCCTGTTTGAAATTATTGTAATGTACTCCCTCAAATTTCATTGAAATTTGATGAATAGGTGATATAGCAAGGCGTTACTAAATTAACTGCTACATGTGTCCAAATAATGAAAAGATGAAAAATTACACCTAACATGCAGAGGTAATATTTATGTAATTTCTTAAACTCATGGGTATTTTTCATTTTCTCCTCTTCCGTTGTGTACACATGTTTGTAACAGAGTGCACTGCAGCGCCCACGGGGTACGTAGTTCGGACAGCCCTAGCTTGACCTTTACGTTCAATGCACATGCAACTCTGCCATTAGGAGCTTTTTCGTGGCGTGTTCTGCTCATTGTACTCACCAGTCGCCATCGCTCAGGGAGACGGAGGAGGAGCTGAACTGCACACTGCAGCGTGTCAGGTCTGGGCTTGGGGTGCTACGATTAAAGGACCGGTCGCAGACGACTCCTCCCAGACCCTGACTGAGTACAGGGGATGTTACACCTGGAGAGAGGAAACAGACAGACGTGTGACCTTGTACTTCGGAATGAAAATCGAAAGACATTTGCTGCTTGTGAGATATGGTGCAGAAATTGCATTGGGGTCAAAGTTGACCATTTGCATAGGTGGGCTCTGTTGAAGTGTTTCATCACTATTCAAAATGTATTTGCAGTTTTCTGTGTGTGAAGGTACATTTCTGTTAATACGTGACACAAAAAAGTTGGGTTTTTTAATCGTGCAACTAATCAGCATTCGAAAAGCAACCGAGGCTACAAAATAGTTTCACCACCGTCAAGCATCCTCTGAATGCGACTGCAGTGTGATGGCCTCCCTGTAGACCCAAAGCGTCCCCTTCCGCTCCGTCTGACCGTTTTTACATGGCATTTTAGACAAGAAGACGAGTACAAGGCTCCGAAACGTATATCTGGTTTGGCGAGTTGGTCGCTATGACACATCTCCTTGCTCTTTAAAGCGCGGTTAAATGAATTAGATTTTAACACAACTCTCTCACAAAAGGTCATATGGTCATGAGTTACATATGCAATTTTAAAATGAATACATCAAAATGACCAGATTGGCAATACTCATTTAACGCTGGAGTGTCACATACTATCGCTTCAGACAACATATACGACACCTGGTAAACATCCTACTAGGACTCGTATCAATGGACGCCAAGCACTTTAATTTGCCTTTAGCTGTTCAGGAATGCCGAGTAAAGGCATTCTGTCCAACACACCTGACACTTTTTACTTCCGCTGTGTCCTACTAGTATTTAGCGTAGAACTACCCAAAGATCCATCTATCTCTCTCTGTCTCTCTCTGTCTCTCCTCTCTCTGTCTCTCTCTCTGTCTCTCTTTCTCACTGTCTCTCTCTTTCTCTCTCTCATTCTCTCTCTCTCTCTCACTCTCCTTCTAACTCTCTCTTTCTCTCCTTTTCACTCTATCTCTCTCAGTCACTCTCATCCTCACTCTCTCTCTCACTTTCTCTCTCCTTCTCACTCTCTCTCTCTCTCTCTCTCTTCCTCTCCCTCCCTCCCTCAATCCGTCCCTCCCTCCGTCCCTCCCTCCGTCCCTCCCTCCGTCTCTCCCTCCCTCCCAACGTGTACCCTTCACACCTGCACGGGCGCGTCTTACCTGTGGACATTTTTCTGATGAGGTCGACGGATCCTCCACTCAGGCCGAAGCTGGAGTCGTGGATATAGGCAGGCTTCACGCTTTGGTTCACAGGCAGATTGAGGTGAGCGTGTAGGGTGACGTTGATGGTTCGAGGAACAAAATTCAGGTAGACGTCATCTTCGTTCTGGCAGCTGGCAGGACTGCCAGACTTGGTGATCACTGTGGTGTCGCTGATTCCCTGGAGTTTACACGACTGAATCGTTGGAGTCGTCGTCACTGCAGATGAACAGCAGATTTGAACTTAGTGGAGTTGCCCTGGTTGTTCTTGGTTATTTTATAGAAGACATGTACATTAGCATGAAATTCAGAATATGCAGTATCATCACACTGGTTACTTTTTTGGGGTAGACAGCACCCTCAAAAACCGTTGACATTTTGAAGAAACAGTGGCACCAGTAATAGAAAGGTTAAAATCCATTATATTTCTAGTCAACGGTATTTCAACATTCTACGCTTATGGTACTGTCTTACTCGTAAAACCACGTGGCTTCAGCAATGATGCCAGAAGTAAGTGTCCATGCATTACAATACAAAGAGTAGGTCTCATGATATAGTCTTATACAGTTCTATGGTGAAACTATAGTCCATAGCCAAAGCATACGAGAGATGTGTTGTGAAGTCTTTGTTCAGTCAAGGAACTCGCCAGAATGTTCCGACCCTCCTTTGTTCTAACCCCCGCCCCGCATATCTCAGAGGAACCAGCACGAATCACCTCTCCGAAATAGTAACTGAGTAGCGGAACAACCAAGTTTCTTCTAGAATGCTCGAACTCTCCTTTGTTCGCATTGGCCGAAGCATTCATCACGCATCCCAGTGGAGGGTATGTAACGTGAATGTCGCCCAGCATTCGGTCTCTCTCTCACACCTCTCTATCTCTCTTATACTCCTCTACCCATACCCATCTCTCTCACAGCTTCCCCCTCTCCCTTGACCTCTGGCCCCTGCGGTCGGAGGGTCGGAGCGTTAGAAGGAGGAAGAGGAAGATCTGACGAGCTGGACGGACTTCTGCCCTCTAGCTCCCCAGGGATCCCCAGTGGAAAAGGTCATAGCGTGATAAGTGTCTGGGGCCAGGAATTCTCTAGTAGTAAATAAAGGGGTTATACCGAAGCATCATTGAAACTGTTGTCATGTTTGGGAAAGCCTGAGCGTCCCGCAAGGGACGGGATCCACCAGCGAGATAATTGCGGATGGAAGAACACCACTCTCCTCCCCCGTTTTCCCGTAACATATGCATACTCCTTCCTCAGGCTCTCCGAAATCTTGCCTCTGCTTGTAATTTCGTCAGACTCGATAGGTCAACCTTCTCTTGTTTTTGGAAATCCGCAGTCTGACACCAGCCCCTCACCTCTTTGTCTGCCAAGAAAGGCAAGCGCTGCTAAATACTCAAAGCAAGACTCACGTTCGCACTTGGTCTCCACGTTGTCAGTGTGGATCTTCTCAAAGCCAGAGGTACACTGACAGCTGGAGGAGAGCTGGTCAGGACACTGACCCGGCCAGCACCAGTGGTTGTTATGGGAACACGTAGCTGAAACATAGTGTCACGGCTGAAATTCTCCAGCAAAAAGAATGTAAAAACTCATTCACGGAGACCTTCAAATGGAGCCTTCCGTCGGGAGCTATCGTTAAGAATACTTGAATTCCCTTCTCATAGTCTCCACCCATAGATCTCTGCGAAAGTATTGCTCGTGCGCGAATTAATCGAATATGAAGAGAAACGTGTATTGATTGATGACGAAGTCTCCATTAATTGACCTCTTGACGGGAAGCAATCCGCGAAAGGGACATACCAATAAGAATTTCTTCAGTGTCTTTGTCTCTCACTCTAAGCGAAGGTAAGATACGACAGTTTTCTACTCATTAAGTTTTTACAAAATTATCTGGATAGAATATTGCAGAATTCGTGAGCGTATTCAGTGACTGCTGGCACAAAATAAAATGGAAAAGACCCCGCAACCGCATTCAGGAAGTAAGATGCAAGTGAGAATGGAGATAAACATCTAAACAAAACGTCCGTGAGCATAACACATTCATTTAAATAGAGTTTATTAATACATGATGATTCATGAGTGAAAGTGCACACGAAAAAATGTAAGGTTTCCGCCATCTACATGTACTTCTGTTTTCGCTGAGTAATGATCAAGAGACGAAATAAATGCACGTGACTGACTGTACAGGGCTATGACTAGAAGTAGAATGCACTTTGGTCTTACTGTGATCAAGGTGATCAAATTACTTCCCAGAGCAGATACGTCTTTTGTCGCCCAGTTTGAAAAAGCAAAAAGTAAATACTCAAAACGATGCTCTTCCAACAACTCAATTACTTTGTCATCTTTGGAGTTCTGACCCGTCTGTACCTCAAAGGAAGGTTTTGCTTTACTGCTGAGCTAAACGAGTTCCTAAACACGAATGGGATGCGTTGGATCTAGACTTTTCTTTTGGCGCACAGACCGATACAAAGCATGCTCTCTCTCTCTCTCTCTCTCTCTCTCTCTCTCTCTCTCTCTCTCTCTCTCTCTCTCTCTCTCTCTCTCTCTCTCTCTCTCTCTCTCTCTCTCTCTCTCTCTCTCTCTCTCTCTCTTTATCATCGTTCTCTCTCTCCCTCTCTCTCTCTCTCATCATTCTCTCTCTCTCTCATTATTCTCTCTCTCTCTCTCTCATCATTCTCTCTCTCTCTCTCTCTCTCTCTCTCTCTCTCTCTCTCTTGCTGAATCGCTCACGTCTTGGATAGGGTGCGCTGTGTGTTTAGAAGCAGCATTCTGTTCTGACTGCTTTTTGAGGACCGACCACGTGAAACATCACATCATGAAGTGAAGCATTGGTTCGTGACAGCCGTGCAAATAGAACGCTACAGTAGCCTACTTGTGACGAACTTGTCAACTGAACACACATATTAATTCAGCAGACTGTTCCCGAGCTGTGACATTAAGTGTAAATTCTTTCCGATGGTTGATTTTGATTGCTGATTTTGAATGCATTATCTTGTTTACAGGGATGACGATAACGACAATTACTGCTGTTTATTTGTATACTGTTGATACATTATTATGTAGTTTGATAATCGACTTGGATCAACTAGTTATACCCCTAGATGTATGAATGACTGACAGTAGCATTGTTTTGTCCGTCTTGCAAATGGTTTACAACTGCGACCTTCCCACGATGTCAATCAGTCGAAAGTTCCTTTCCGTCCAGGTGCATATGGTTACATCGTTGTCAAGGATCTGGTTGAACCTACATTTGTTCATTTTGTTTATCAGATTTCTTTTATTAGTACTTTGTTCCTTTTATGCAGCCTGCTGGCATTCCTTGTGAGTTTTTTACCTGCCTGCCTCTCTCTCTCCCTCTCTCTGTCTCTCTGACTGTCTGTCTGTCTCTCTCTCTCTCTATCTCTCTCTCTCTCTTTCTGTCGCTGTCTCTCTCTCTTTCTGTCGCTGTCTCTCTCTCTGTCTGTCTGTCTGTCTGTCTGTCTGTCTGTCTGTCTGTGTGTCTGTCTGTCTGTCTGTCTGTCTGTCTGTCTGTCTGTTTGCCTGTCTGTCTGTCTGTCTGTGTGTCTGACTGTGTGTCTGTCTGTCTGTGTGTCTGTCTGTCTGTTTGTTTGTCTGTCTGTCTGTCTGTCTGTCTGTCTGTCCAAACGCGCTCGCACACACACACACACACGCGCGCGCGCGCGTGCACAGGGACAGAACTCACCTCTGCAGACCTTGCCTTGCTGGACAGGCCAAAAGAGTGAAGCACTCTCCCTACTGCCCTGTCCATTGCATGTGTGGCAAGTGACGTCACTGGGTGTCGTACACTGTACTTGGGTACAGTAGGGCAGGGAGGGGCAGACTGAAAGTACACAACACACACTGCACACTTGCTGGGCACAAAGGAAGTTCACAACACACACTGCTGGGCACAATGGAAGTACAACACACACTGCACATTTGCTGGGCACAAATCAAGAACACGACACAAACTGCTGGGCACAATAGAAGAACACAACACACACTGTACACTTCCTGATCACAACGAAAGTTTTCAACACACACTGCACACTTGCTGGGCACAATGGAAGTACACGACACACACTTGTTGGGCACAATGGAAGTACACGACACAAAGTGCTGGGCACAATGGAAGTACAGACACACACGTGTTGGGCACAATGGAAGTACACAACACAAACTGCTGGTCACAATGGAAGTACAACACACACTGCACATTTTCTGGGCACAAATCAAGAACACACACTGCACATTTGCTGGGCACAATAGAAGAACACACACTGCACATTTGCTGGGCACAATAGAAGAACACAACACACACTGCTGGGCACAATGGAAGTACACAACACACACTGCTGGGTACAAAGGAAGTACACAACACTCACTGCACACTTGCTGGGCACAATGGAAGTACACAACACACACTGCACACTTGCTGGGCACAAAGGAAGTACACAACACTCACTGCACACTTGCTGCGCACAATGGAAGTACACAACACACACTGCACACTTGCTGGGCACAATGGAAGTACACAACACACACTTGCTGGGCACAAAGGAAGTACGCAACACACACTGCACACTTGCTGGGCACAATGGAAGTACACAACACACACTGCACACTTGCTGGGCACAAAGGAAGTACACGACACACACTTGCTGGGCACAACGAAAGTACACAACACACACTGCACACTTGCTGGGCACAAAGGAAGTACAAAACATAAACTGCACACTTGCTGGGCACAAACGAAGTACACAACATAAACTGCACATTTGCTGTTCACAAAGGAAGTACACAACACACACTGCACACTTCTTGGGCACAATGGAAGTACACAACACACACTGCACACTTTCTGGGCACAAAGGAAGTACACAACACACACTGCACACTTGCTGGGCACAAAGGAAGTACACAACACACACTGCACACTTGCTGGGCACAATGGAAGTACATAACACACACTGCACACTTGCTGGGCACAATGGAAGTACACAACACACACTGCACACTTGCTGGGCACAATGGAAGTACACAACACACACTGCACACTTGCTGGGCACAAAGGAAGTACTCAAAACACACTGCACACTTTCTGCGCACAAAGGAAGTACACAAAACACACTGCACACTTGCTGGGCACAAAGGAAGTACACATCACACACTGCACACTTGCAGGGCACACAGAAAGTACGCAACACACACTGCACACTTGCTGGGCACAATGAAAGTAAACAACACACACTGCACACTTACAGGGCACAATAGAAGTACGCAACACACACTGCACACTTGCTGGACACACAGGAAGTACATGACACAAAGTGCTGGGCACAATGGAAGCACACAACACACACTGCACACTTGCTGGGCACAATGAAAGTACACAACACACACTGCACACTTGCTGGGCACAATGAAAGTACACAACACACACTGCAGATTTGCTGGGTACAATGGAAGTACACAAAACACACTGCACACTTGCTGGGCACAATGGAAGTACACAACACACACTGCACACTTGCCGGGCACAATAGAAGTACACAACACACACACTGCACACTTGCTGGGCACAATGGAAGTACACAACACACACTGCTGGGCACAAAGGAAGTACACAACACACACTGCACACTTGCTGGGCACAAAGGAAGTACACAACACACACTGCTCACTTGCTGGGCACAATGGAAGTACACAGCACACACTGCACACTTGCTGGGCACAAAGGAAGTACACAACACACACTGCTCACTTGCTGGGCACAAAGGAAGTACACAACACACACTGCTCACTTGCTGGGCACAATGGAAGTACACAACACACACTGCACACTTGCAGGGCACAATGGAAGTACACAACACACACTGCACACTTGCTGGGCACAATGGAAATACAACACACACTGCACACTTGCTGGGCACAAAGGAAGTACACAACACTCACTGCACACTTACTGGGCACAAAGGAAGTACACAACACACACTGCACACTTGCTGGGCACAAAGGAAGTACGCAACACACACTGCACACTTGCTGGGCACAATGGAAGTACACAACACACACTGCACACTTGCTGGGCACAAAGGAAGTACACAACACACACTGCACACTTGCTGGGCACAAAGGAAGTACACAACACACACTGCACACTTGCTGGGCACAAAGGAAGTACACAACACACACTGCACACTTGTTGGGCACAATGAAAGTAAACAACACACACTGCACACTTGCAGGGCACAAAGGAAGTACACAACACACACTTGCTGGGCACAATGGAAGTACACGACACAAAGTGCTGGGCACAAAGGAAGTACACAACACACACTGCACACTTGCTGGGCACAACGAAAGTACACAACACACACTGCACACTTGCTGGGCACAAAGGAAGTACAAAACATAAACTGCACACTTGCTGGGCACAAACGAAGTACACAACATAAACTGCACATTTGCTGTTCACAAAG
>JAWQFJ010001067.1:142500-158024 GCA_034096865.1 Theodoxus fluviatilis | reverse complement strand
CGGCTCAGTTTTTATTATTTATTTTTATAGGAATTTATAAAGATAAATGTTGTGGCATGTGGTGGTACTTTAAGTTCACCTCGCCACATGGTACCTTTAAGTGTTTTGCAAGATCTGCACTTGCTGACTGAGCATATTCCAGAACGTTTTGCACGTGCTTTTTTGTTTTTTGATTCTGAAGTGGCTCGAGCAGAGCGTTCTTTTCGTGCATGATTGGATTGTTAACGTTCCGCATCACTTATAAATAGAGAGGCTATAATGGATATAGGAAGAATAATTGACTGAGAGCTTTTATGTGTAAGCCCGGTGTGGGCGGTTTTTGTTTAAAGTAAAATGTTCTTGTTAGTAATGTTTCCCCTGTCGGTTCAGGGTAAGAGCTGGCCCACCGCGTCTCTCTGTGCGTTTCTGGAGAGGAGAGTTATCTGGGAACACCGTGGCTTGGTTAGCGTTTGCTCTGGACTGTTTTTGTGGTTTTCGTGCCGATAGCCTTGCATGGTGTAAGGGGGCTGATGAGCCATGTCCATGCAGTCCGGAGTGTTGTTTGCAGTTGCGGGGAGGGGATTGATAATGGACTAAGAACTGTTGTGGATAAGCCCGCTGGGCGGTTTTGTAAATGGTTTTAAATTTGTAACCGTTTTCTTTTCTTCTTTCATTTTCATTTGTATGTTCGGGAAGGTTTTGTTTGAAAGATGTTTGAGTAATTGAGTTGATTTTGTTTTACATCGGATTTGGTTTGTGGCGTCATTGTCTTTAAATGTGATTAGTGACTGAGGAAGGATTTTCCCTTTATTATTATTTTTTTTCACTGTCCGGTTGGGGTTCGAGCCACGTTCCACCCACCCCAACCGCTGGCTGTTATACTTTATAAAGTGTTTTGCTAGATCATTGACTTACGGAGATCGTATTAAGCTTATTCCTGCGTGTCCACTGTTCTATGATATCATGCACGCGTGTGTCCGCACATATTCACATGTTTGTGAATCTGTAGACCTATGCGTTTCTTTGTGTAATTGTGTGTGCGCTCGTGCGCATAACATTTTGTTTGTCAGTTCAGTACTTCAGGAGCTTGAATGCATGTGAGCGTGTGTATTCGCATTTCCCTGTGTACGTGTTTGTGTATGCTTGAGTATGTGTGCCTTTACGACTGTTGAAGTGACAGTAATAGTATAATTCAGAAGTTGAAGAAGAGAACAACAAGGTATTCTATATTCGTTTGAATTAGACCATCTCCATATACACTGTATTTGGCCATCTCCATATGCATGTATCATTTGTATGTGAACTTTATTGAAAAGTGAAAAAGGTACAGGTGTGTTTTATACAGCGACTCATCACCCATGTCTGGGTCTCAAACCGCTTTACACTTTACCCCCTGATCACTGGGCAGCTTGATCAATCCTTCACTGGTACCCCCACACAAACATGGTTACAGACATGTAACACGTACAGTCAGGTACCAGCACCAACTTCACTCCTGGGGAGTATTCCAACCCGATGCTGGCTCATGGCCGCATACAAGGGTCAATCGCACTACAGTTTGCCAACATTGCCCTCTCAGGCACCCGGTTTACTCCTGGGTGGGCAAAAGCAACGCTAGTTAAGCATCTTGCTCAAGGGTGCAATTCTAGGAACCACGCAGCTTCGAACGCTGTACCCTCTAGCCGCAAGTGACCACGGGTCAAGCGCTAACCACTCCACCACAGAGCCCTAAGTCTGTGTCTGTGTAACCCCGTGTGAGATGGAGTAAGAATAGATCCAACATGTCTCCCTTCGCCATACCTGTGAGGCGAATAACTAGGGACATCGTGACTTGACTGGCTCTTACTTGACCTGTGCTTGTGATTGTGATCAATGGCCTGACATAGCCTACAAAGGCTGATAAACCCTAAATTTACATCATCATGATCATCTTGTGTCTGTGTATACGTGCACATTGATGTATTAAGCTGTGTGTGCATGCAAGTTTATTCCTGTGCCAGAGATTGCTTGTTTGATTCTAAAAAACGATAATGCATTAAAACACATACACACTAAGTCACACACACATGCAGGCATACAATGCACATAAGCACACACACACACACACACACACACACACACACACACACACACACACACACATGCAAGCATATACATGCAAACCTTACACACAGACAGGCACACACCCACACAAACACACACACGCTCGCGCGCGCGCGCACGCACACGCAGGCACACACACACACACAGACTACTACATTGTATCTGTTGTGAAGGTGCTCAAATACACTGGAACATTGTGGCATCTTCGGAGTGTGCACCGCCGAACCTCTCTGCATGCTGTTGCTTAGTTACGTCACAGGGTGCGGCAGAGATTATTGGGTCACGTGACTTTGTTGGGTAGCGTGGACACGGCCTCGTCTATTCTTGTTCGTTTGCGACTATTCTCGAAAGTCTGGAAAAGGTTTACAAGACACAAGGAAGAGACCGGTGAGTAAAGCGCACACAGCACAGAAAGTTGAGAGCCTGAGAAGATAAGCGACAGTGAAAATTCCTCCATAAGGAGTGATCGAGTCCTCTAAACGTCTTTGTGCCCTAGACTGAGATGTTCACCAGAGAGTACACACGTGAGAATATATGCGAGAGAAAAGATGTGAATGAGAAAAAGCTACGTGAGTGAGAAAAGTCCTCCATAAGGAGTGAGTGTGTCCTCCAAGGATCCAGTCTTGAGAGATGAGATGTTATGGACATGCTGTTCACCGATTGTCATCCCTGTGTATCGATCACTGCATGAATAGAGTTTCTCGAAAACGACCACTGGATTGTGTGGACTTCCCGGCACAAGTTAGAAGAACCCCCGTATTTTACAGGACTTTTTGAAAGGAGAAAAGTCGCAACATAGTTTATTCAAGAACCGCTGGAAGATTGACAAACTTGTCTTCAATGTAAATCAGCATTAAACAAAGTATATTGAAATGAAAAGAACAAACTGAACCATGAAGCTTTTTTTGACAAGTCATCATATTAAAATAGAGAGATAATGAAACGAATATTATAATGCCTTGTCAGGAACTTGTCTTTGCCCCCTTTGGCTCATCACAACCTGACAAATAAATTAGTATGCGCAAGCTATGAAATCTGTTGTTCGATAAGAACAAATTTATACACATTTCGTTTAAGAACAAAACAAAGAAACCATGTGGAGTTATGTATAGATAAAAGACAGTATGTACCAACATTTAAGGTGACACATGGTAAGGATTCCACAACTAAACCTAGTTTGCAGATCATTTGCAATGGTCTATTATGTGACTACTAATACAAGTTGTATAGCATATATTATTTGAGATAAAAACTTCTATCATTCTGCATTTGGGCGTCCTTTACTCTTCATATCATGCAGTAGATAAATTGCTATAAGATCTATACATCAATTCATCATCACTGCCAGCTTGCTTTTCATCTGCAGTTGTTAAAAAGAGAAACAAATGGGGTTTAAATGGCACCCAAGCTGTATATGCTTTCCCCTGCGTTTATTTTGTAGTTGAGTTTGTTCCTTAAATGTGTTTTGTTGCCCATTTGTATCAACTGAGCTTGAAAAGTTACAGTGCCAAATTGATATCTTGGCTAACAAATCTGAGACGTATGGCTTGTGTATAAGCGTGAGGAAAACAAGGGTAATTGCGTTTTGTCGTGATTGCTGTCTTGGACGAGGGGAGAAATGGTTCCTTGGTAATACTGAGCTAGAGATCGTTAATAAACAATAATGTCTCGGCTATGTTTTCACTACCGAACTATCAGCCACAGTAACTCTACCATTTCGAAACGAAAGATTGCCCAGCTGTTAAAGGTCATGTACAAGTTTTGTAGAATGAATTTGCTTATTAATGCAATTACATGCCTGGGTATTACTTGTACTATTGTATGCCTCAGAAGTACGGAGTCTGCAAAGATATGACAGTGCTGAAAAACACACACACCTCTTTGCATGCAATAGATTCTTGAATTGTGACTGTAGAACAGCAAACTGTGTGGTGTATGGTGCACAGGAAGGCACGCACTCTTTGTAAACTCCATTATTACAGCTATCAAGTATTGTTAAGACTCACCAAACTGCATGATAACAAGGCTCCCAAAGCAGGCTTACCTTATGCTCACAGCTATGATGATGCCACCGAATAGAACTGGTCACAATTGGTTGAAAGACGGCATTGCGAATCGGGATATGGATTCGTATGGATCAATAAAGGTGTCTTCAACAAAGTTTTGTACAGAACCTGAAACAAATATTGCGAGGTTGTTATCGTCAGGATGGCAAGGAATAATGAAAAGTGAGAGATTCTGAGTATACAGAGAAATAAACAAGAGTTCGAACCAGAAATATATGTAGATTTCTGAACACGAGGAGGTAAATGTGCTGTTCATTCTGCAAAAGTGCCCATGTAAACAAAAAGAGGAGCACTTTTTACTGTATTACCATAAATTCCTAGATCTAAGGCCAAAATATCTCGAAGAGAATGTAACAAGAGCACAGAAAGATAGTTACCGTTATTTCATTGATGGCATGCTGGCTATTAAAAAAAAGACAAACAACATTGCAAACGTACTATGTGTTGCAGAGACGAAGCAAATTGTTGTCAACCTTTCTATGGGCAATACTAGTTGCCTTTGGGACTGTGTTAAAAATCGTTTTAGAAACTGTGTTCAAAGAACTTCCTTGGTTTTTGTTAGTTTATTGTATTGTACATATGTTGGATGACTCCTTGTTATGGGTCGCTGGAGTTACCCAATAAACATTTGAAGTCTCTCCCTCCCTCCCTCCCTCCCTCCATTAATCAATACAATCAAAATCAATCAAAATCCATCCGAATCCATTCAAATCCATCCAAATCCAAAACCATCCAAATCCAAATCCATCCAAATCTAAAGCCATCCAAATCCAAATCAATTCCAAATCAATTCCAATCCAAATCCAAATCATTCCATATCCAAATCAATCTCAATCCTAATCAATCCCAATCCTAATCAATCCCAATCCAAATCAATCCCAATCCAGATCAGTCCCAATCTAAATCAGTCTAAATCAATCCAAATCAATAAAAATCCAAATCAATAAAAATTCAAATCAATAAAATCCATATCAATCCAAATCCAAATAAATACAAATCCAAATCAATAAAAATCTAATTCAAACCAATTCCCCAAAAAATCAAAATCAATACAATTCCAAATAAATACAAATCCAAATCTATACTAATCCAATCAATACAAACCCAATTCAATACAAATAATAATAATAATGCAGACTATTTCTACGCACATACCTTCCCTAATAGGCAAGCTCATGGCGTTTACAAGGAGAAAGTCTACACTCATACAAAGCATTCTAACACTCGCACACTGTACATTTGAAATAAAAGAAAAATTAAATACAATACAATTAATTAAATAGCAGGCAATAAACAAAACACGAAACATAAAAGAGGCGCCTTGTGAAGCACTTCACTGCTCGTCAGGAAAGACTGGCCGGAACAGGTGGGTCTTGAGGGAGGTTTTGAACTGGGACATGGAATCAGAGTGACGGACAGGGAAAGGTAGGCTCTTCCACGTTACAGGGCCGATGTAAGAAAAAGCTCGCTGTCCTTGGGTTTTCTTTTTACGACGGGGGACATTTAACGTTTTGGCGTCTGCAGCTGAACGGTTATTTCTAGCGGGGGTGTAGACAGTGAGAATTTCTTTGAGTGCGTGTGGTGCAGTTTGATTGAAGAAGTTGAAGCACATAGTGGCTAGCTTATACTCTATCCTCTGAGCGACGGGGAGCCAATGCAGTGCACGAAGGAGTTTGGATGTGGGAGGTCTCTTGGAACATCTAAAAACTAATCTAACAGCAGTGTTTTGGACTTTTTGCAGTTTGTTTAGCAGAGTGTCAGGAATGCGGCAAGAAGAGAATTTCCATAATCAAGACGGGTCAGAACAAGGGAAGTGACAAGGGTTTGAGTGGCCTGTTGTGAAAGATAGTGACGAATAGTGCCAATTTTCCTTAACTCGTAGCAAGCTAACAGGCAAACTTTGTTCACATGAACTCTCATAGAAATATCATCATCGAACATGACACCTAAGTTTCTAACAGACTTTGAGAATTCTATCTCACTCTGACCTATGGTTAGTTTCAGGGCCTGACCGAATTCGCCTCTACCGCCAACCAGGAGAGCTTCTGTCTTTGAATCATTAAGTTTGAGTTTGTTCTGGGTCATCCACTGTTTCACATCAGAAATACAAAGTTCCCTTGCAGAGAGAAGAGGTTGGATTTGACTGGGATGAGTGGAGTTGTAGAGTTGCGTGTCATCAGCAAATTCACTGTGAGAGAATGAATGACTGTCAATTACGTTGGAAAGTGGTTGGGTGTTCAGTAGAAACAGCAGAGGACCCAGAACCGAGCCCTGTGGGACTCCGTAATTTAGCGGAGCAGGATCAGAAGCAATATCCTGGATCAAAACAGTCTGCCTACGTTCTGAGATATATGATTTCAGGAAGAAGAGTGCTGTGTTGTCAATGCCAAAAACATGTCTTAGACGGGAGAGAAGAATTCCATGATCTATTGTGTCAAACGCAGCACTCAAATCTAACAACGTGAGAAGGGAAACTTTGGAATCATCAGATGCGACAAGGAGGTCGTTTAGAACACGGAGCAGAGCTGTTTCGGTGGAATGGTGAGCACGGTACGCGGACTGAAAACGAGCCAAAAGATCATACTTGGACACGTGCTCTAACAACTGCTGCAAAGCTAATTTCTCTAACAGTTTTGAAAGAAAGGAAAGGTTGGAGACTGGCCTGTAATTGCTAAGCTTGTTTGGATCCAGGTCTTGCTTCTTCAGAAGTGGCTTGACTAAAGCTTGTTTGAAAACACTGGGGAAGGTGCCAGACTGGAAGCAATCATTGATTATCTGTGTCAGAACGTCATCAATGCACTCAAGTAAGAGGGATTTGGGAACAGGGTCAAGGTCACAGGAGGTAGGGGTCATACTACGGATGGTCTTAATGACTACACTAGCCTCAACCGAGCTGAACTGAAGGAGGGGAGTACCACTGAAGGATACTGGGTCTTCGCTAGCACCTGTACCAGCAGACATGTCAACGTTGCTTCGTATGTCAGACACGTTGGACACAAAGAAGCCACAACACTTCTGAGGCAGTGATGACAGTGGGGAGGAAGGGAGGGCGGTACAACGGGTCTTGTTCATGAGTGTGTTTGTGATGGAAAACAACTGCCTACAAGTGGTAGACGCAACTATCTTTGCGTTGAAATACACTGTTTTAGCCATATCTACGAGACGATTGATCTTGTGTTTGAAGGAGCTGAACATTTCTTTGTGAACGACTAACCCAGAACGCAGCCACTGTCGCTCAGCTTGACGCTTTTTCTGCTTCAAACCCAATTCAATACAAATCCAAATCAATACAAATCCAAATTAATATAAATCACTACAAATCAATCCAATTCAATCCAAATTAAACCAAATCAAGCCAATCTAAATCAAGCCAATCCAAATCAAGCCAATTCAAATTCATCCCATTCAAGTCCATCTCCATCAAATATATTCCTATCATATCCATCCCGATCAAATCCTATCCCATCAATTCCAATCCCATCAAATCCAACTCCATCAAATACAATCCCATCAAATCCAATTCCATCAAATTCCAATCCCATCAATCAAATCAATCAAATCCAATCAAATCAATAAAAATCAATTCAAATCAATAAAATCAAAGCAAAGCAATCAAAAACTATAAAATCAACTCAAATACATCAAATCAAATGAAACTAAATCAATTCAAATCAATCAATCAATCATTCACAGCAAAAAAACAACAGGCAGAATTATTTCGGCAGTAGAAGCTCGATGCATTCCTCCTCACCCGGAAGTGGACACTCTAAATGCTGTATGAACTTTGACTCCAAGATGCTTGTGCCACACATCTTGAGTCCACGCTGTTCACCGCGGGTGTCCTGTTCACACACGTCCAACGTATATTTCAGCCACGTGGAAGATGCTGTCCTCAAGGCGGACCACGACGTACCTGGCACCACCATGGCTGGTCCTCCTGGCACTGCTGCTTCCTCTGACCAGGACTTCTCCAGCGCCAGCAGCCACAGGCAGCGTGGGCGTCGGGAAGGCCGCCTGCCTCGTGCACTCCACACCGGCGGGCCTGGTGGCAGACTGCTCCAACAGAGGCTTTGATCGTGTTCCCCAGGATCTGCCCCCGTCAATCGTTTCCCTCGACCTGTGTGGCAACAGCCTTGTCCAACTTGGCAACGACAGCTTTTCGCGGTACACCGAGCTGAGGAGATTAGATTTGTGTGAGAACAAAGTTTTAGGAGAAGTATCATCTGGAGTGTATCAGCCGCTGACGTTACTGACAGACCTCAGTTACTACTATATGAAATCTCTGTCGTTCGAAACGATGCTCCGAAGTTTGGGAGGACTGAAAGGAAGAACAATGTCGTCAGTGAACCTTACTGGTGCTGCAAGTTTCTCTCGCGGAATTCAGAGTCCAGAGAAACAGTTAGTCGGTGAATCATTGACGAAGTTCCTCGCCGATCTTTGTATTCTGCACCTCAGTCTCAGAGACAATGAAATTATTTACTTGGATATGACTCCGCTGTTTCACAGCAAATTTGGAGAATGCATCGTGTCTGTGGACTTGTCCAAAAATCAGTTACTAGGAGGTGCAGTTTTCTTCTGGCAATTGTCAAACTTCCCTCACCTGGAATACTTGAATTTACTGCCTTGGACTTCCTTGTATACAGCTAATCCAAACACCAATCCGCTGGACCCATCGGTGACTCACATCAGTGAGTCGAAGGACAAATATTTCTTTCATCTTCCACGGAATCTCTCGCGAGTCTTCTTGGGAGGAAGCATCCCTCTTCTATTTATACAAAGTGTAACAATCCAAGCCCCAGGACTCCGGACTCTCATGTTATCTGGTTCCGGGTTCGTACATTTCTATTATCCGTTGCGAGGACTGGAGGCCCTTGAAGAGCTGGACCTGTCGCAGTGTGACATGAGCGTCACCGCACCCGAGTTCTTCGACACCTTCCCGGGGCTGACGCTTCTCAACATGAGCGGGGTATTCCTCAACCACCGCTTCGTGGTCAACTGGGGCCAGCGTCTGCTGCAGGCTCTGGGGCGGCTGCAAGAGATGGACCTGTCCAAGAACCAGCTGAGCCAGCTTGCTGAGCCCATGTTCCCCGCCTCGCTGCGGCGCCTGCACCTGTCCAACAACCGCTTCAGCGCCGTGCCCGTAGACGTGGGCAGGCTGCCCAACCTTGAGCTGTTGGATCTGTCCTTCAACACCATCGTGTTCTTGGACCAGACCCAGACGGCGGCTCTGGACGGGCTGGTGAGCCAGGGCCGCAACCTGAGCCTGCGTCTGTACGGCAACCCGCTGGTGTGCGACTGCTCGGCGCTGACCTTCCTGACGTGGCTGCAGACCACGGCCGTGCATGTGGAAAGGGTCAAAGACCTTCCGTGTCTGACTGAGGCCAAGACCTACTCCACCATAGGCCAGGTGCTGGCCAGAGCACACGGCGAGCCGTGGCGGCCGTGCGCGGGGCCTTTCTGGCTTGTCTTTTCTGGCGTGGGGCTGTTGGTGCTGATGCTGGTGCTGGTGCTGGTGTGGCTGGGGGCCAAGTTCCGCAGTCAGATCCAGCACGTGGTGCTGCGGCTGCTGGGAGTGGGCGGAGCTGGACGCGGGCGAGGCCACTTCCGCTACGACGCCTACGTGGCCCACAGCGACAACGAGGCCGACGTGACGCTGGCCTACAACCTGCTGCGCCGCCGGCTGGAGGAGCGGGGAGGCGTGCGCCTGTTTCTGAGGGAGCGAGAGTTGCATCCGGCCGTCTTGCCGGGCGCCACTCGCTCCACGGGCATCATAGAAAGCATGCAGTGTTGCTGGCGCACCCTGGTGGTGCTGACGCCCCATTTCCTCCAGGTAGGCACAGACCTCCTGCTGTTGAGTGATGACGTTTTGGCAAACACAGGGGACGTATACGGTAAAGTTCTGTAACTAGAAAGAGGCTCTCTATCTCCAAATCTCTCTCTTTCCATATATCTCTCTCTCCATATATATCTCTCTCCATATCTCTCTCACTCCCTCTCTCTCTCTCCATATCTCTGTTCATATCTCTCTCTCCATCTCTCTCTCTCTTTCTCTCTCTCTCACTCTCTCCATTTCTCTTTCTCTCCATTTCTCTTTCTCTCCATCTCGTCCCGGATCAATGCGAAGCTGAGATCAGTGAATATTGGCTGAAACTGTTGAAAATGGAAGACTCCAGATTACCCAAATTAGCATAAAACATGATGGTTAAACAAGTTCATAGCAATAAACTGGGCATCAAAAGTAGGACGTCTTTTAATTGAATATGACTTTGAAGAACAATGGACTAAACAACGTGTCTCATTAGAAGAAAATTTCGTCAAGACACTGAAAGAAAGGTTGATTGACAAATTGAATGAGGCTTGGAGAAGAAAATGGTGGATAGAAATCGAGAGAGTTGCAAAGATATTTAAGCAGTGTAGATAGAAAGGTTTTTAGAGAGATGATCAGTCGTTTTAGATTAGGAATAAGTGATTTATTGTGCCATAGGTTACGTTACTGTACTGACAGTCCTGCCGTTTGTCCATCATGTCATCCGGAGACGGAAAATGAGATATACTTTTAGTTCAAATGTCCTTATTTTGCAGATTTGAGAAATACATACATAAGTTCTAGACACAACAATGATGCCGATCACCTTGTGGAAATTTTATCGTCGCAGGATGAAGCTGTGATTAGAAACTTGACAGCATATTTGTATATATTGCTTTCAAAAAGAGAGAAAAAGATAATTATCCCAATTCAATTGAGTCATCAAACAGATAATCATTGTTGTACGAGGCCGACGTGACGCTGGCCTAACAATAAAATATTTCGAGTTCGAGTTCTCTCTCCATCTCTCTCTCTCCACCTCTCTCTCTCTCCATCTCTCTCCATCTCTCTCTCTCCATCTCTCTCTTTATCTCTCTCTCCATCTCTCTCTCCATCTCTCTCTCTCCGCCTCTCTCCCTCCCTCCATCTCTCTCCATCTCTCTCTCTCTCTCTCTCTCTCTCTCTCACACTCACACACACACACACACACACACACACACACACACACACACACACACACACACACACACACACACACACACACACGATGCATGAGCACAGTGAGTGAACGCGAGTTGTAGGCAAAGTCACGGAGAGCTGCTGTACTTTCCAGGACGAGTGGTGCGACTTCACGGCCCAGGTGGCGCTGCGCACCCTGGACTGGAGGACGCCGGGCCGAGTGCTGCTGCTGCTGGCCGCCCCGCTCAGCATGGCGGACATCCCCCAGGCCCTGCTGGGCGCCGTGGAGGAGGAGGACGTCTTCGTGGTGTGGGACAGGGAGGAGGACCACCCCGTCTGGGACAGGCTCGTGGACAGGATCCTGGGCAGGAACGTCCCTCCTCGTCCCTAGAACACCTGCGTCACGCACCCGTGGAAACAAGGAAACATCCTGGGGCGCGTTTCCTATTGAAGTATCCTGCAAGAATCTCGCAGGAAACACGAGGCCTAGGGCGTGTCCCATGGCGTCCCGTTCACAAGTGGCACTTGCTCTGAAGGAGGGTGACCGAGGTAGCTCCGGAGGTACCTCGCCGCGTCTAGCTGCAAAGGCCTGCATAACCCAAAATGGCAGAGACCGTGGCAGTTGTGTTCCGTTCACTGATGGCAGTGCCTGTAGTGCGCTTCTCACCGTCCGAGAATGGAGAAGTGTACGCACGTGGCAGTATTTGCTTTTTGAATGTTCATTTGTACATTTGAAGAGTATGTGTGTAGGTTATTTCTGGACAATCACTGTCGAAAATGTATCTATAGTTGCGTACATGAAACACTGTACATGCCCACTCTCTGAATGATGTCCCTTGGATTGATCCAGAGTGTGTCGAGGCACAAAATATTCGTTGGATTGCTTACTTTTCTTCGAAAGAGTTCTAGTTCCATTTGAGATGTCACCATGATATGTTCTATCAAGTGAAAAACTGCTGTGATGTCTGTATCGTCCGTTATTTCATCTATCGGTAACTTCTTCACCGACTCTGGCGCCAGAACGCAGCCATGTTCTATTAGACTTCTCGCTCTGCCAGCTGATTATTGACCGTTTCTTAGGGATCTTTCGATGCTTGCCTCGCTCTTGGCTTGCCCTCGAGGAAGGTTCCTAGCGTAGGCAACGCGTCCTGGTCTGCAGGCGTGACGTTGTCGTCCCTTTCTCGCTGCGTCGTTCTCTCCAGTTGCAACGAAACACCTGCCATGTGACGTCATCTGCTGGAAAAGGCAGGAAACCGGTGGGAGGTAAGAGGTAAAGCCACGGTTTTTATAGAGAGAATTGTCACCAATGTTTGGGTCTCAAACAGTTTCGCGCACTCCACAGATCGATCCAGCAACTGACTGATGAGCTTAATTCCTGTGTTGTGCACCTCTGCAGCTTATATATCTTGTCTTACTTGTGGAGTGGTATGATCAGTCAAAACACACCTCATTTTCTTTTTATTTCCTGGTGACAAAATTTGAATCAATGCACAGTAAAGTATTGTAGATCTTTCATACTAATCTCTCTTCTTTTAATGACAGTTAATTGTACACATGTTTGACTTTTTTCTTTTACTATGATTTATGTCTGTACTCTCCTTAAAGATGGAGACTAACAGATGCTATAGATTGTCTTGGCCTTGGTTAACGATATGCACAGTTGCTTATGAACTTGTGTCAGACCATTGTATACTTAGTTTGTGGGTTCCATTTGTAATCATTGCGTTAATCCACTTTGTATCTTTAATTCCTGGGCCCTTGTATATTTTGCTAATTACCTATATTAGTTACCTATTGCAACTTATAAAATTGCACTTTGTTGTGGTTACCTATACTTATACTCTGCTCACTGCTTGTAAGCATATTTAATTGCAAAACAAACAATATCGTACCATCATTTTTAAGACAAGGATGGTTATCAACTCACCAAATTTTGGTCGCAATTATCATTGAAATCTGCAGTGTTCCATAATTTGGTACTATACTGGAAGTAGTACATGACTTGGCGGTTCTGGCTACTATATACTACTACTACTACTACTACTACTACTACTACTACTACTACTACTACTACTACTACTACTACTACTACTACTACTACTACTACTACTACTACTACTACTACTACTACTACTACTACTATATACTACTACTACTACTACTGGGAATGAAGAAAAATTATTGGCTCATTTCCTGAGGTTAAGCGCACTTATAATTATCTTCTCAGCACATGCATCTTTTGACATTCACTTTTAACAATCACATAATTTCCACGTGTTTGGTTCGACACCTGCTGTGCAGAGCAGGGTATTACTATTATTTTATGGTGAGCTACAACAGGGCAAGCGCCCCCAGGGAGGCCAAAAGAAGCGCTTCAAGGACTCCCTGAAGTCCTCACTGAAAGCCCTCTGCATCAACCTAGACACCTGGGAGAAGATTGCCCAAGACCGAGCCCTCTGGTGCACCTACATACATCAGGGCGCCCTGAGGTACTAGGCGACCAGGATTGCTGCTGCTGCTGAGCAGAAGTGGCTGGCCAGGAAAGACCGCGCCAGCAAATCTCAACTACCAGCCACCATCTCTTGCCCTCACTGCCTGAGAGTCTTTCGCGCAAGGATCGGCCTTGTCAGCCATTTGTGAATGCACCTACCTGCTGTGAGTCTCTAACCCCAGGATGACTGACTGGTCTTCGTCGAAAGCGATGGACAAGAGAAGAAGATTACTGCTCATCCATCGTTGCGGAGACTTTCTCATTCAGCTAATGTCTCCATAGGCCGCTTGCTTTGTATGTGTTGTAAAACGTGCCTTGATACTATGTTGTGGGTTATGCGTTCGATCCTGTGCTCTAACTGCAAGCCGAATAATAGATTTTCGTTTCATTGTTTATTGGATTTACTCTTTCCATTATTATATATTGTTCTGGATGCTCCTTATAATTGTGATTTGTCCTACTAAAGTGTAACTAAATAAACGTGTTTACACGATTCTGCCTTTTGAATGAAATGGTTTGCATGTGTGTGTGTGTGTGTGTGTGTGTGTGTGTGTGTGTGTGTGTGTGCGTGCATGAGTGCGTGCATGTGTGTACTTGCATGAATGTGTGTATATGCGTGTATGTGTGCATGTGTGTATACATGCATGCATGTGTGTGTGTGTGTGTGTGTGTGTCAGTGTGTGTGTGTGTGTGTGTGTGTGTGTGTGTGTACACCTAACTCCAGGGCACAATAGCCGTGGAGGACTCACTCCTAAGAAAGGAGGACTTTTCACGCTCGCTTATCATCTTAGGGTCTTCTCCCATGTGCACTCTTGCCTGTCACTTCATCGCGCCTTTTATACCTTCTTACAGGATTGTAGAATCTTCAAGAACCGAGTGCAACGCACTCCATCGGTCTGGAAGCTTTGTGAATGACGTCACGTGACATAGGCATGACAATTACGTCAGCCGTGCGTTCAAGAGGCCTACCGGTATCGACCAGTAGATATCGTTCCACTCTTAAACGACTTGGTGCGGCTATCGGTATCGACCGGTACGTACTGCGCCGGAACGCTGTTGCGCCTGTATAACAAAATGGCTGCCTTCGGGGAAAGGAAGAAATTTGCCATCACAAATATGCGCTGTGGTACGCATTTCGACCTGTGATTATTACCCAGCCTATGCGAGACGTTACAAGAAGTTAGGCTGATATTGTATTTTTCTTTTTAAGAATAACTGCTCTGAAATAATTACCGGGCAAGATGAGAGCAAACAATTGCACGACAGATGGCAAAGCAATTTCAAGGGAAGCAACTCTTATATCTTACTTAGCCCCGAGTTGTTGTGTAACCTCCCTTGAAGTGAGCATCGAAATATTCTTACATACACCGTCAGCACTGTCGTTTTGACATTAATTTTCGATTCGAGCGATGCCGAGCCTTCATGCACAGCTACAGCTTAACGTATTTTATCAGCTTCCACAAGGAACGAGCAGTCTGCAGCTGCTGGTTTACTCATTTGGTTGAGAAGCGCAATTCGCGACGATGAGAAGACTTTGCGGAAGCCATCTTGGCTACCGTTCGGTCGTAACGAGTCGTTCAAGAGTGCACACTGGGGGCTCGGCGAACGGTCGTTGAACGGTCGGCGAACGGTAGGTCGTCTTCAACTCAGGGCTGGTAACAAAGCAAACACCAGGTCGTGGAGACTGACGTAATCAGCTCGATAGCGCCACGATATTCTGGCACATTTCAGAACCTTCACAACACAAGCTACTACATCATCAGATCAGCTGAGACGGCCCTCAAGACACTGCATGGGTGACGTCAACACAACAGACAACAGGAGGAGCCTCGCAGGCCGACGGCGAAACGACGGCAACCAGCCCGGATTTCACGCAGACGTTTTTCACAACTGACTCTTA
>JAWQFJ010001067.1:47500-137500 GCA_034096865.1 Theodoxus fluviatilis | reverse complement strand
AACGCTAACACAGTCATACAGAGGAGTAGGTGCATAGTTGATGTTCACCTTTTTTGTTCGGTGTTGGAAGGGTTGATAACCGTGTGGATGCTGATTCGGTCATGCCTGACACAGTGATGATGTTGCTTGTATCATAATTATGATAACTTAGTATTTAATGATGTGCTAAATTTGGTGGTGTAGTAAACAAAGCAATTTTCCTCAAACACACACGTCCAGTTAGTTTGTGGTAGATTGGTTGGTTAGTTTAATTCGGTTCGGTTCAGTTCGGTTTGGTTCGGTTTGGTTTGGTTTGGTTCGGTTCAGTTCAGTTTGGTCCGGTTCGGTCCGGTTCGGTTCGGTTCGGTTCAGTTTAGTTCGGTTCGGTTCGGTTTAGATTGGTTTGGTTCGGTTCGGTTCGGTTCGGTTCGGTTTGGTTCGGTTCGGTTCGGTTCGCTTCGGTTCGGTTCTGTTCGGTTTGGTTTTGTTTTGTTTGGTTCGGTTCGGTTCGGTTTGGTTCGGTTCGGTTCGGTTCGGTTCGGATGGTCGGATGGTTGGTTGGTGGGTTGGTTTTGTCGGTTGGTTGGTTTTGTCGGTTGGTTGGTTTTGTCGGTTGGTTGGCTGGTCGCTTGGTTTTGTTAGTTGGTTTTTGTTGGTTTGGTTGAAAATTCTGCAACGCTTTCTGATACACATTGGCACCCAAGTTGTAAACCTCTCCTTTTTTGACTGGTGACCAATTGTAGTTATGTGGCGACAAACGAACTCCAGTGTCATTTCCTGGAGAGTTATAAAAGGGTTAGTTTGTGTTCCCCTGTCCAGGCAGCACGCCATTGCCCACTTCCCGCTGCCATCCTGCTTGGGGTTGTTCCTCAGGACGCGCCACCCAGCTTCTGGTCGGTGAAAACGCTCGTGCAATGCGGGTTTTGGCTTCGATAGCGCTCAGACGGAACTCAGACAAGAAGCCATCACAGAGAAGCTCTCAGAAAGCCTGCCTTGTGGCAGCCATTGCAAAGAGACGCAGAACTTGAACACAAAAAGAAAAAATTACGTTTTCTTTCCACTTTCTATCAGACCATCAAATATGATCGGATCAGATCACTTATCAACCTCAAACAGTTGTGAGGAAACTTTTAGCAATTATTTGCATAAATATTTGCACACAGGTCTGATAACTTTTGACATTAACACATAAATAAAGAGCCCCTCTTCCTCTCTAAAGACGAGAGACCACGCCGCATTCACTCCTACACTCCAGAGATAGCAAGAGGCTGCGTGTTAGATCGGGCCACCCCAAGTTCTGTCAGGGAGTGAGGTGTTGATGTTGGTCCCTGACTGTTGTTCCAGTGGCCGGAAAAAGGAGCATGCCTCTGCTTGGTTGTCTCAAAAGCGGAAAGAGCATTATCAGGCATAGATCCCAGTGTGGAGAACAGTCTAGAACTATTCCTCCCACACAGAAGCTCCTTCCACTAGAGAATTCGACATTGAAATATCCCTGGCGCCAACAGAGGGCAGGTAGGCACGGAATCAACAGTCACTGGTGGCTTCCATCACTCCTCGCAGCTCAGGCGTCACAATGGCTACGGTGCCGTCTTTCCTCGCTTAGTCTCGTTGTGTTCGAGTTGAAAAGACGAGATATGACTCTCTCTCTCTCTCTCTCTCTCTCTCTGTCTGTTTGTATCTCTCTCTGTCTCTCTCTCTGTCTCTCTCTCTCTGTCTCTCTCTCTGTCTCTCTCTCTGTCTCTCTCTCTCTCTGTCTCTCTCTCTTGACTCTCTCTCTCTCTCTCCGACTAACCATTTTGGAGCAGTCTTAATAGATCTATGCAAATTATTTCATCTATTTATACTTAACGGCAGCAATGGATAGAAATGGAAAGTTTACGTATATTTCGGAACATGGAAATAGCGTGATAGATTATTGTTTACTGACAGAAAATATTACAGTACAATTTACTGTGGGCACTAGGATAGATTCCAATCATATGCCACTGGAGATAACACTAGGAG
This sequence comes from Theodoxus fluviatilis, assembly GCA_034096865.1. NCBI lineage: Eukaryota > Metazoa > Mollusca > Gastropoda > Cycloneritida > Neritidae > Theodoxus > Theodoxus fluviatilis. Next base: position 135,517 of record JAWQFJ010001067.1, on the reverse strand, counting down.
CGGATATGAACATGAACAGAGAGGCTGAGACATGCAGACCTCTCAATAAAATCACATGGGATAAAAGTAAAGAGATAGAGGTCATTAAACACCTTCAGACCCCTGAACTCATGGCATCCCTCAGATCTGTCTCTGAAAACTTAGACACTGACATACATGCTGCTGTTCGTATGTTCACAATGAGTATACTTAGGGCGGTTGATTGTATGCGCCATACTTATAGAATAAATGAGAGGCGACAAAAAAGAACATGCGATTGGTATGATCGAGAGTGCAGGGAACAAAAGCGAATAGCGAAGAGGGCTCTAGCAAAATATAGAAAAACGGATCACGAAGATGACAAACAAGAGTATGTCCAGAATAGGAAAAGGTATAAACAACTAATACGATAGAAGAAAAGGGAGTATAACAAGAAGGATAGCACGTTTCTAATGGATAACATGAAAAATTCCAGTCAGTTTTGGTCCCTAATACGTAAGAGGACAAGTAAAAGGGTACAGTACGCAGATATTGAAATAGACACATGAAAACAGTATTTCGAGTGACTTTTCAATCGTACGATAAACACACAGGTAGAAAATATTTACTACCCTGATCAAGTCGAAACGTTTGATGACATGATAGATAAAGCGATTACATCAGAAGAAGTAAACCAGGCTATACAAAAGCTCTCGAGTGGAAAGGCTCCCGGTCTAGACGAGATCCCGGGAGAATTTTTCAAGACAAGTAGTACGTACATGCTACCCTTCTTAACAAAACTCTTCAATACAATATTTGACAATCAGATCTATCTTTCCACGGGATTGGAGCACGTCCATTATCATCCCTCTTCATAAACAAGGAAACAGACTCGACCCTGCAAACTATAGAGGCATCTCCCTACTTAGTACAATGAGCAAGATCTTTACCTCTGTGCTAACTAAGCGACTGCACACATGGGCTGAAAAGAAAGGGAAAATATGTATGGAACAGGCTGGTTTCCGGACAGCGTATTCAACTATCGACCATATTTTTACACTCCACGGCATGATAACCAGACATGTGTATGCAGGGGTCAGAGGGAAACTATATGTAACATTTACAGATTATAAAAAAGCCTTCGATTCTGTTGACCGTCAGATCCTTTGGCGTGCACTTGCACAAGCAAATGTTTCCCCAAAATTCCTTGGTATGCTAAAAGCTATGTACGCCCAAGTAAAAGCCTGTGTCAGGTGGAAGGGCGTCATCTCAGAGTTAATCGATTGCCCCATTGGAACAAATCAAGGTGCCTTAGAGTCTCCAATACTATTCTCTCTCTACATTAACCAAGTTGCAGATTATCTCCGTAAAAATGGTAAACATGGTGTTCAAATGGTAGCTAGAAAGGCAGAGTTTTACTTGGTAATCTTTGCGGATGATGTGGCACTTTTGTCCACCACACCACACCAACAGGAGTTCAGACTCAACTAGACAACCTTGCGTGTGCGTCTAAACGAATTGCTCTGGAAATCAATACAAATAAGACCAAAGTCATGGTTTTCCGGAGAGGAGGGCACCTAGCACAAGGTGAAAAATGGTTCTTAAATGGAAAACAACTTGATGTAGTGAATAATTATAAATATCTGGGTTATACTTTTACTACTAGACTCTCAACAACAGTATCTTTAGACAGCTTGGCTACTGCAGCAAAACAAAAAAACAATGCATCTGTTTAAAATGATGTGGAGCCTTAAGAATATGAAACCTAGAATATTTATTCGTCTCTATGACGCACAGGTCCAGTCTTCCCTACTATACGCGGCAGAGCTATGGGGTCTTGAGGTACATAAAAGTGTAGAAAAAGCTCACCTGTTTGCTTGTAAACGCTTTCTATATGTGGACTATAGAACACCTAACAGTTTGGTTTATGGAGAAACAGGAAGGTTTCCACTTGCCCTAAACAGTGCAATGAGAGCAATAAAGTACTGGTTAAAATTTACTAAAATGACCGATTATAGGCTACCCAGGCAAGCATACCTCATGTTGTTTAACACAAAGATCCCAGATGATCGAAACTGGGCAAAGTTAGTTGAAAATGTAATATGCAAGGCCGGCTCTGCGTATATCTGGAGAAATGGAGGCACTACTACTGAGATAAGTTTTCTTGTGAACTTGAAAAATAGGCTGCAAGATTGCTATAGGCAGAGCTGAAACAGCAAAATTCGTGAAAGTGAAAGATTCAGAATGTATCGATCATTCAAAAGAACCTTAAAAAGTGAAAAATACTTAGAATACATTGAGATTTAAAAAATTCTGAGATGTATTTATCCGGTTTAGATTTGGAGTGAATGAATTACCTGGTAACAAACAATCTATGCGCAGCCACAATATAGACCAACATTGCCTCCTCTGTGGTGAAGTTGAGAATGAGAAACATTTTCTGTTTCATTATCCTTTGTATAATGATCTACGTACTAAATACATAAATGACTACATCAAATGTCCAGAAGCTTCTGATGCCACCTTTTTGATAGATGGACGTGAATACATGAAAACACGCAAGGTAGCAATGTATCTTTATTATGCCTTCAGATAATGAGACCAATTTCTTGCTAGTTTAGAACAAGACCATGAACAATAATGTTATGATGAAAGAATGTACGTTAACACTATATTTTTACTTTTTCCATTGTTTGATTGTCACTGATATGTACTAGCCAATGTGTTCACTTGGATTGTACGCCTTGTTTCAAATTGTGGATCAAGTATACAGGCTCCTCAAAAAGAAGCAAGTCATGTACATGTATGTATTGTTGTGATGAGCCGGTGGCCTAAACAGTAAAATCATTCAATCAATCAATCAATCTCTCTCTCTCTCTCTCTCTCTCTCTCTCTCTCTCCCTCTGTCTGTCTGTCTGTCTGTCTGTCTCTATCTCTATCTCTCTCTGTCTCTGTCTCTCTCTCCTCTGTCTCTCTCTCTGTCTCTCTCTCTCTCTGTCTCTCTCTGTCTTTCTCTGTCTCTCTCTGTCTCTCTCTGTCTCTTTCTCTCTCTCTCTTTCTTTCTCTCTCTCTCTCTCTCTCTCGTTGCGTTTGAGGCTGTTGGGTTGGGCACAGGAGGAGCGTTGAGGCAGATTTGTTGTTTGAGGCTCGGAAGGGTGGTGTTCGACGCTGGTGGTTATCGAAGGAGAAGAAGCGCGTGTTTTGCTGCAGTCTGGAGAAGTTGTAGTACCCATGTCTCTTTTTTTCTTCTTTTGTGCATTCAATATTTCCTTCAGTCTTGTGTCCACCGTCGCAAGCTTTGCTGTCAGGTTTGACACTACACCGCGGAGTTCAGCATTTTCAGTCCTGAGAGTTGTGAGATCATCTTCTATTGACCGGGAGCGGGCTTTGCTTCTGTTGTCAGTCTGGACTTTCAGATCTTGGAACATGTCCATTATGCATGCAAAGCACAGCTGTTGTTTTGTTGATTCGGCGCATTTGTTGCATGTACTGTCATTGTTTTCTTCTGAAAAGCAGGAGGTGAATTTTGTTGTGTTGCTGGTGAAGTTACCATTGCGTTGGATAAGTTTGGGTCCTCTGAGAGGGAAATCGTGGTTTCATTCTTGGTTAAATTTGAGGTCACCTTCTGCTCAGAAAGGAGTGTCTGATTTGGTTGATTTGGAGGAAAGTCTCCATCGGCCACATTGTCGGCCTGGCATGAGTCAGGGTGGATGGCCCGTTCCGGAAGATTTGAGAGAGACAGGTTGGTGATGGCCAGTTGATCAGTAGCACATACATTTTCAGTCTGGTCAGGAGCAGCAATGGCAGGCTTATGTTGGTATTGATCAGCTGAGCTCGCCCATGTGTTTATCATTGGAGGGATGCATGTCGAGTCTTTCAGCTCCTTCACTATTTCACAGAGTAGCCGGAACTCAGTGGCTGCCCATGCTTCACACAGTACACCTTGTATGAGACACGAGCCTGCCTTGTTTCTCGTTTGTTTTGTGTAGTACAGTGTGATGGTGATGCACTTGTGCTCGCCCTTGAATACCTGTACACATGACTGCCCTAGATTTGAAGGGAGTAGGGTGCTTTCAGTGCAGAGAGGGAGGTCTAAAGTTTTATGTTCTTTGTCCACATCTCTCCAAGTTGAGCGGAATTGCCCCCTAGTGTGTTGGACCTGATGAACATAGCGTATTGCAAGAGCATTACGCCAGCGTAGGAGTGTAGAAGCATCAGGGGCAACAAAGGTCTTTTGATTGTTGTCTCTCGTGGCATTAAGAGTAGTCTCCTTTGAATTGTGAATGGAGAGTTCATTCAGGCTCTGTTTTGTTTGAGCCATTGAGGAACATGGTGCTTTGGACCGGTGGTGGAGAGTAATGATGGGTTTTCAGCCTGGCACTTGCTGCCTGTGGACCACAGTGATAGATGATAGGGAGATTCTCATGGGAGTACACGTATCTGGTTGCAGCCAAGAATGACCAGAGAGTGAGTGGCTGAGTTCTAGAGAGTCTGTTGGACGGATCATCTATCAGTATCGCTCCTGCATTTCAAATGTTGGTGCCACAATACTGCTGACCGAGATCTTTAAACAACCTTGATTAAAGGAAGTTAAAGGATACACAGACTTGTGAAGAGAAGATCATAATTTCTCGTAAACTGACGACTGGAAGGAGTTTTCGGAGTCGGTCAAATAGCTGTACAGCGCGGTAATTTTGAACGAAGCATCATGGTTCACAGAGCGACGAAATCGTTGGCCAGTTGTAGGGTCCAATTGTAAATATCAGAAACAGTCATTACTCACAATCTGCGAAGGCGATGTAGCACACACTTATGGAGAAGTTGGGAGTCTACAATTTGTGTATTATCAAGCAAAACTTCCCAGATGAATGGAAAAAAGCTAAAGTTATCCCTCTACCAAAAGTGAAAACTCCCACAAGTCTAGATGACTTCCGACCCATATCAGTTCTATCAATTTTATCAAAACCAATTGAAAAGCACGTTCACAAACATCTGTTGGCATTTCTCGATCGGCACAGTCTTCTACACCCCCTTCAATCGGGCTTTCGACCAAAACATTCCTGCCATACTGCATTATCCCACCTGATTGACACCTGGCTGCACGCCATTAACACCTCGAAAGTTATAGGATCTGTCTTCCTAGATTTCAGAAAAGCTTTTGACATGGTACATCACGACATACTATTGGATAAACTGACTCTTTATTTTCATGGTCACACGACTGTGAAGTTTTTTCAGTCATTCCTGGATAATCGACAACAATGTGTCCAATTCGATGGGCACGTTTCCAAGTATGGTATTCTAAAAGCCGGTGTCCCACAGGGATCTGTACTAGGCCCCCTTTTATTCTGCTTATTCATAAATGACCTACCCTTGCATATCACAGATAGAAAGGTCTCATGTAACATGTTTGCAGATGATACAACGCTGTCTACCGCGGACAGCTCAATCGAAACTGTGGCAGATAAACTCCAAAAGAGTCTTGATGAAATATGTTGCTGGTGTCTTTCAAATCATATGGTCCTCAACCCGTCCAAAACCAAGTATATGGTGATAACCACAAGGCAAAAACATCAACTACATCCTTTGTCACTCCCACTCTCACTTGATGCAGAGCCGATAGAAAAGGTGAAAGAACACAAAGTGCTTGGGGTGATGATTGACGAACAGTTAGACTGGAATTCACACATAAATCTAATGTGCAAAAAGATTTCAAGCAATCTCTTTCTACTGTCAAAGCTGAGGCACTTTGTAGACACGGAAACCTGCAAAATCTTTTTCAGTGCCCACATCATATCACACATCAATTACGCATCAACATTGTGGGATAACTGTAGTGAAGCTAATTTGAAGAGAGTTAATTCACTTTACAGAAGAGCTTCTAAGCTTATGGTCCCAAATAAATCTCTCAGCACTGAAAAGAAAATGGAAATGCTTGACATTTTGCCTCTCCATAAGCATCTGCAGCTCAATAAGTGTGTGCTTGTGAAAAAGGTAAAAGATGGCCGAACACCAGAATATTTAACCAAACTATTTGAGCAGTCATCATTCAGAGGACGTGACAAACTTCTCCTGCCTCAGCCTCGCATCGATTTGTTCAAATCGAGCCTATCTTACTCTGGGGCTGCTCTGTGGAATACACTGCCTGATGACATAAAATGTATCAAATCTTTGCCTATGTTCAAAGACAAAATTCGCATTATTCTCAGGCATCATCCTATGACATAGTTTTCCACGCTTTCATCTGGCGTCTAGACAGTGGAACGGCTAAGTGTGTATTTGTGTATGTTGTCCATTCCTCACATATATGCTTACTTCAGGCCTCCCCTGCTGAACTATCGAGGGGTTCCGGCTGATTGGGGGTGGGGGAGTAGGGGAGGGAGTGTACACCAAGAGGCTATGACCTACTTGTATGTTATTTGTTTTTAACATTTGGATGTTTAGAAAATTGTTTTTTATGCATATGTCATTGTAGTTGATTCAAGTTCCATATTTAAAATTTGCTTCTCTGGTACACTATCTACCCATTTTTAGTATGTTTAAGAAATTGTACATGTATAATTCTTGCGATAATTATAATGACTCTCTCTCTCTCTCTCTCTCTCTCTCTCTCTCTCTCTCTCTCTCTCTCTCTCTCTCTCTCCCTCCCTCTCCCCCACCCTCTCCCCAACCCTCTCTATCCAACCCACCAACCTTCTTCCCTTCCTCCCCCTTTCCCCAGCTACCCCCCACCTTCTTCCCTTCCTCCCCCTTTCCCCAGCTACCCCCCCCCTCTCTCTCTCTCTCTCTCTCTCTCTCTCTATCTCTCACCACATTTGAATATTTTGCCTCAAGGGCTGAATGTAAGAAAGGCACTACTGCCTAATTCACTACCCTTGTAAAATAAAGTTTGTTCGTTCGTTCGTTCGTTCTCTCTCTCTCTCTCTGTGTCACGTGCTGGCTCACTCCGCTCCTTTACGCCATGTTATATATATGCTATTTTTCTTGCTGCTCCTTTTCTCATCAAGTGCAACATGAGGTAAAGGAGCGGAGTGAGCCAGCACGTGACACTCCCCCCCCCTCTCTCTCTCTCTCTCTCTCTCTCTCTCTCTGTCTCTGTCTCTCTGTCTCTCTCTCTCTCTGTCTCTCTCTCTCTCTCTCTCTCTCTGTCTCTGTCTCTCTGTCTCTCTCTCTCTGTCTCTCTCTCTCTCTCTCTGTCCCTCCATGTGTGTGTGTGTGTGCGTGTGTGTGTGTTAGTGTGTGCGTGCGTGCGTGCGCGTGTGTGTGTTTGTGTGTGTGTGTGTGTGTGTGTGTGTGTGTGTGTGTGTGTGTGTGTGTGTGTGTGTGTGTGTGTGTGTGTGTGTGTGAGAGAGAGTGTGTGTGTGAGTGTGAGTGTGTGTGTGTGTGTGTGTGTGAGTGTGTGGTGTGTGTGTCTGTGTGTGTGCGTGTGTGTGTGTGTGTGAGTGTGTGTGGGTGTGTGTGGTGTGTGTTTGTGTGCGCGCGCGCGCGCGTGTGTGTGTGTGTGTGTGTGTGTGTGTGTGTGTGTGTGTGTGATACCCATGAAAGTATCTCTCCTGTTTGTGTACTTTCATTTTGAATGACCACGAGATATGTGTGTGTGTGTGTGTGTGTGTGTGTGTGTGTGTGTGCTTGTTTGCGCGAGCGCGCATGTGTGTGTATGCGTGAATGTGTTTGTGTATGTGTGTGTGTGTGTGAATGTGTGTGTGTATGTGTGTGTATGTGTGTGTGTGTGAGTGTGTGTGTGTGTGATACCCATGAAAGTACTTCTCCTGTTTATGTACTGTTTCGTTTTGAATGACCACGAGATGTGTGTGTGTGTGTGTGTGTGTGTGCTCGCGCGCGCGCGCGTGTGTGTGTTTGCGCTAGCGCGCGTGTGTGTGATACCATGAAGCTAGTTCTTCTCTGTGTGTATGTCGTCAGTCTGGATAGCCTCGAGATGTATCTTTCTGTGATACTGTAAAGTTCTCAAATGCCACCTGTACCCTTTCTATGCTTCAGAACATTTCATTCATGCGGTAACAAACACGTTTGAAAATTGCGTCATAGTATAGACGGTCACTACATAATAACGTATGGACATATTTTTCTAATCAAAATAAAATGTCTTGTTACAAGAACTATCAAACCATGAAAAATATAGTTGAGAGAAACTCAAAGGTTGTGTTCATCAGTTTAGTCAAACACAACACAAAACACGAACTATCCTCAGGAACTAATGTAACCGCACATGAGTATACATGGGTAAAGAACGAAAAATGACAAAATTATATATTTCAACCATAATATTATTTATTTATTCAAACAATCTCCCGAAAAAAGCGAGCATGTTCATATACATTTTTTACAGTGACGTCAGTATGAGGACCATGTACGTCTACATGACTTAGTACGCCTATAAGTTTACTCAGCGTTTTCTCAAAAATTGTTTTTCGTACTTTAGCTCTGTTTCTCATGCACGGGAACAGATATTGCCGTCAGGACAATGTTTTTCTAAAAAGCAATGTGCAGCTTTTGGAAAATCCTGCGAAGTCAGGATTCCTTCGCCTCGGTTAACCCCCAGACAGTGCAAAGATCGCGTACACACAAAAAGTTTCCTGAAGCCCTTCTCAAAATAGAGTTGCGAATGTAGATCTTAAGGTTAATTCTTGGCTTGATTGTGTAAGAGAGGCCACTGGAGGGTGCTTGGCAGGCTTGTGAGCCCAGGTGCCGCAGCTAATCTTGTCGCCAGTCCTCTCCGGTTCATCAGTCATCACTCACATTTCTCCCTGGCGGACTTGTGCAAGAAACTCGAATGCATGAAATGAAAGATAGATAGAGAGAGAGAGAGAGAGAGAGAGAGAGGGGGGGGGGAGAAAGTGAGGAAAAATTAACTTGGGAGAAACAAAGAGCTAAAGAGAAAGAGAGAAAAGGGAAAAAGAAAGAGAGAGAATAGGGAGAGCTAGCAAGACAGAGAGAGAGAGAGAGGAAAGAGAGAAAGAGAATGAAAGAAAGAGAGAGAAAGAGGGAGAGCGAGCAAGAGAGACATAGATGGATAGAGAAAGAAAGAGAAACGAGAGAAAGAGAGAAAAAGAAAGATGGATAAAGAGATGGACAAAGAGAAAAACAGAGACAAAGAGAGGAGAGAGAGAGAGAGGGGAAAGAGAGAAAGAGAATGAAAGAAAGAGAGAGAGAGAGAAGAGAAAGAGAGAGAACGGGAGAGTGAGCAAAAGATAGAGAAAATACAAGAGAGAAAAATTGAGAGATGATCGAGCGAGCGAGCGAACGATAGAGAGAGAAAGACAGAGAGAGAGAGAGAGAGAGAGAGAACGAACGAACGAACGAACGAACTTTATTTTACAAGGGTAGTGAATTAGGCAGTAGTGCCTTTCTTACATTCAGCCCTTGAGGCAAAATATTCAAATATTCAAATGTGGTAAGAGAGAGAGAGAGAGAGAGAGAGAGAGAGAGAGGGGGGGGGTTGGAGCTGGGGAAAGGGGGAGGAAGGGAAGAGAGAATGAGAGTAAGAGTGTGGGTGGGTTGGAGAGAGAGGGAGGGAGGGAGGGAGGGATGGAGGGAGGGAGGAGAGAAAGAGAGAGTGAGAGAGAGAGAGAGAGAGAGCGAGAGAGAGAGAGAGAGAAAGAGAGACGAGAGGGAGAGAAAGAGAGAGTGAGAGAGAGAGAGATAAAGGGGGAAAGAGAGACACAGAGAGAGAGACAGAGAGAGAGAGACAGAGAGAGAGATAGAGAGAGAGAGAGAGAGGCAGGCAGATACACACAGGTAGGCAGTTAGGCAGGGACAACTCCCCTCTCCCTTACATTCTCACACAAGCATGCACAAGCAAACACATACGCGTGCAACAGGGTGCACACGATACAGGCGAGCACGTGCACACAGGCGCGCGAACCCAAACAGTCACTCACACAAGCTCGCAAACGTGCGAAGTTCAAGAACATCTAATATGCATAAAGATGGTTTTTTCGTATTCATTTCATCCTGTTTTTCTTGTGTGCAGTTAGTCACCGATCCTAGGACTATTTTCCTCGTCAGGTCCACACTGTCTTTGCTGCCGCAGCGTCTGGTAAAAGCTGCAGCCTTCACGAAAAAAGTCATTCGGTGCTCACTCCGAAATTTAAAGTTGGCAACATTTTGTGCATTGTCATGGAGTTGTGAAATGTTTTGAAAAAAGTTTATTTATCTACAATTTGATAAGTGTTTGTGTTCGAATGTTTGCAATTTGCAGCGCTTGTGCTGAGGGACTGGGTAGTCAGGATCCTTGTCTAACCATAAGAGGAAAAAAATGCACACATTTTATTCAGTCTCTATACAATAATGAATTTGCACATCTAAGATGTAATTGAGATTGCGTGGATATCTTCAAGGGAAGTCACTCTGCTTTGATTAAAGTGCCCGTTTAAGATTAGAGGCCATTGACGTCACTTGTCTATTACGTAGCACTATCACGTCCATTTAATTCTAAGAGCTGCAACTTTGTTAAGTACAGGAAATGCAGCAACAAGAAATATGGGCTCAGATCGTACTTACTTTTCGCAGTCGATAAAAGTCCGCGATGCACAGGTAAGAAAATGACCAGTATTGAAAATGAGTGCCTCATAGAAAGGCTACTGCTGAGAATTTTGCCAGCAACAAAATGGCAAGCAGCAATAATTATGTGCTGTGACACGAGGCAAGGTTGCTGGTGGATGTTACACCAGTAACATTGTAAGAAGCAGCAATAATCACACAATGAGGCACAAAGCAAGAGTGCTAATGAATGCTACACTAGCAACATAATGAGAAACAGCAATACTCGTATGATGAGGCACAACGCAAGGGTGCTGATGGATGTTACACCAGTAACATTGTGAGAAGCAGCAATACTCGTATGATGAGGCACAATGCAAGGTTGCTGATGAATGTTACACCAATAACAGTATGGGAAGCAGCAATACTCATATGTCGGGGCACAAATCAATGTTGCTCATGGATGTTACACCAGTAACAAGATAGGAGCAGCAATAATCACATAATGAGGCACAAAGCAAGAGTGGTAATGAATGTTACACCAGCAACATAATGAGAAGCAGCAATACTCGTATGATGAGGCACGAAGCAAGGGTGCTGATGGATGTTACACCAGTAACAAGATTGGAGCAGCAACAATCACATAATGAGGCACAAAGCAAGAGTGGTAATGAATGTTACACCAGCAACATAATGAGAAGCAGCAATACTCGTATGCTGAGGCACAACGCAAGGTTGTTGATGGATGTTACACCAGTAACATTGTGAAAACAGCAATACTCGTATGATGAGGCAGAGAGCAAGGGTGTTGATGGATGTTACACCAGTAACATTGTGAGAAGCAGCAATACTCGTATGATGAGGCAAAAAGCAAGGGTGCTGATGAATGTTACACCAGTACCATAATGAGAAGCAGCAATACTCGTATGATGAGGCACAACGCAAGGTTGTTGATGGATGTTACACCAGTAACATTGTGAGAAGCAGCAGTACTCTCGTATGATGAGGCACAAAGCAAGGGTGTTGATGGATGTTACACCAGTAACATTGTGAGAAGCAGCAGTACTCTCGTGTGATGAGGCACAACGCAAGGTTGTTTACGGATGTTACACCAGTAACACTGTGAGAATCAGCAGTACTCGTATGATGAGGCACAAAGCAAGGTTGTTGATGGATGTTACACCAGTAACATTGTGAGAATCAGCAGTACTCGTATGATGAGGCACAAAGCAAGGGTGTTGATTAATGTTACACCAGTAACATTGTGAGAAGCAGCAGTACTCTCGAATGATGAGGCACAAAGCACGGGTGTTGATGGAGCTGGGAGAACGAGTGGGTCTGGAAAGAAACGCGCTAGGCACACATGACCACGTCGACGATGCCAGTGTTAAAACGCTTTCTGCCTCTTGGAACAAAATCAGGAGCAAAAGCTCTATCCAAAAGCGGGTAAACCCTATTTCAGTCCGTCTACATTTGAAAGACGTTTGACTATTTGAGGGAGAGAAATTCATTTTCTTGCTTTGAAATCGGACTGCCACCCATGAAGGAAATATAAGTTTACCACAATGTGTTTCTCTTTTACGTGACTCTCATAACACATAAAACCTTTAGCCGTCTTACACGTTAATGACAGTACATGCACGGTCAATCGTGGAGTGCTCAGATCTAAAACCTGCTTGCTCGGGATTTACATTGTGTCTATCCTCAGCCCAGTCTTGAAGACGTTTTGTCAGGATCGAGGTAAAGACATTACTGACAATGCTTAACAAAGACATACTCCTATAGTTTGGGAGGTCTAACTTATCTCCAGATTTATAAAATGGAATGATGATTGATTTGCACCAGACTTCGGGAAAATATTGATATTCATACAGATTATTAAAGAACATAGTCAAAAAGTGGGTCATGTGAGCGCTTGCCAATTTGAGGCATTCGCCAGGAATCTCATCAAGACCAGCCGACTTCCCTGATTTTAATCTATGAATTGCCTGTTTTACTTCCTCTTCCGTTATAGCGGCATCAAGATTGTCATGTACAATGATAGCGGGATTGTTGGCGCCTTCAGCAACGCTCATTGACTGATGACTGCAATGATGTAGGAGATTCTCGAAGTGATTTTCTCATACCTCGATTGAAATGGCTGGTTGGAAATGTCGAGTGTATGCCGTGCACCGGATCAAGGACCAGAACAATCGAGAGGTTTTTAAACTTTTCCATCAAAGAGGCGCTTGTAGATTTTTATAAGCACTTTTTTCCGTATCATTGACTTGTAATCATTTCTATGAAGTGTACATGTATATATTTCCTATCTACCCAGCTTTTGGATTTTCTCCAAGCCTTTAAAGCTCTTCTAGCGCGGAGTTTTGCCGCATGGTATTCTGCATCGTACAATTTCAGGCATGCCTGTTTTTGGGGGGCCATCTGCTCTTAAATATTTGTTCATACAGTATATCCATTATAATAACGTTTCTGAGAAAAATGTTAAGGTCTCCTCGATAAAACCACCGAGAGTATATGAGGCTCGCTTTGTGGGGTTTCCCCCTCAATGGAGGTTCCTGCAGTTTAAGAGAGAGAGAGAGAGAGAGAGAGAGAGACAGAGAGACAGAGAGAGACAGAGAGAGACAGAGAGAGACAGAGAGAGAAACCAAATCAATCTACAGAATATTGACGTGGGAGCTACTTTGTTTTCAATTTTCGCCATCGTGATGCAAGAGACAACACTCTGAACAATTTGTAAGGGAAAAAGCAATAGACTGCAAATTTCATTCGTTTCAGTACGACTGGAGCAGAAGTGGAGTTTTACCAGTCATGGAACTTTGTAAGGCAGAAAATTGCACCCTGCTCCTAATTCTCACATGACGGCAGATTGTCTGGTGCAGGTCTCCCTCCTGCTGCAACATGACGTCATCCTCGACTCCTCCAAGGAGCGGAGGAGGTCATTCGAAGAATGATACAGTAGATGAACCCTTTCCTTCATGACATTAGTGATGGGTCAAGCAAGTGTTTCGAACGCACAGCTAAAATCTTTTAAATTAAACGAAGGTTGCTTCAGAAGAAGAAAAAAAACTAAATTGATAGAGAAGAATGCAATATAACATCATGCACTGTCTCTCTGTAGCACACAAACAAAAACGATTTTCAGTACAATTCCAATATGGTAATAACGACAGAACATGTAACAACAACAATAATCATCGACAAAAACATTAATGATAAACTAAACACATTTCAAATAAACATATGGAACTAGACGGCTGATGATGATTTGTGGAGAACAAATAAATAAATAAACCTTTTTAAAGGAACTAAACCTTTGTGTACAACCAGAATTTAAGCTGTGTGCAGGCAGAGCGAACGTTTCTAGTTCAGAAGGCTGAGTACACGAAAAAAGGAGACGAATCATGGAAGCGATCGAGCGAGCGAGCGAGCAAGCGAACGAGAGAGAAAGAGGGAGGGAGGGAGAAGAGAAAGTGTGTGTGTGTGTGTGTGAGAAAGAGAGAGAGAGAGAGAGAAAGAAAGAGAGAGAGAGAGAGAGAGAGAGAGAGAGAACGAACGAACGAACTTTATTTTACAAGGGTAGTGAATTAGGCAGAAGTGCCTTTCTTACATTCAGCCCTTGAGGCAAAATATTCAAATGTGGTAAGAGAGAGAGAGAGAGAGAGAGAGAGAGAGAGAGAGAGAGAGAGAGGGAGAGAGAGAGAGAGAGGGAGAGAGAGAGAGAGAAAGAGAGAGAGAAAGAGAGAGAGAGAAAGAGAGAGAGAGAGAAAGAGAGAGAGAGAGAGTCAGTTTCATTATCGCAAGAATTATACATGTACAATTTCTTAAACACACTAAAATAAGTAGATAGTGTACCAGAGAAGCAAATATTAAATATGGAACTTGAAGTAACTACAATGATATATACAAAAAAAACTATTTTCTAAACATCCAAATGTTAAAAGCAAATAACATACACGTAGGCCAAAGCCTCTTGGTGTACACTCTCTCCCCGAGAGAGAGAGAGAGAGAGAGAGAGAGAGAGAGAGAGAGAGAGAGAGAGAGAGAGAGAGAGAGAGGGAGGGAGGGAGGGGTGAGAGGGAGAAAGAGAGGGAGAGATAGATGGAATGGTACTTAATTTGTCGAGATTGTAAGTTTTATCAAATAAAGGTGATTTGTTTTCCTCCGAAAGTGTTGGGTGGGGTCTGGCTGATTTTAGCGCCATATTTTTCGAGTTGGATGTTTGGGGTAATACACGTATACCTGATTAAATCTTGTACATTGGGTTTGCAGTCTTTTGCTTACTGAAGTATAGATGTTTCCTTGTCAGGGATAGTAAGTGATTTACTACTTTACTTCCATGCAAGTCTTCAAATAGTTTCTTTCTAATAAGTGCATTTGACAACACGATCTACTTTTGGGTTATTTGTGTTTCTGTCACCTCAGATGAGTCTGACAAATGGACAATGGAGAAATATCTGTTCTAACGTCTCTTATGATGGATTTAAAAAACGACCTCAACCGGGGATCAAACCCTCGTTTCCCGAAGATTTCCCGCGAGCTCAGAAGTATTTTCTTGGTGTGCACGGTAGGAAGACTCGTAGATTGATTCTGCCTGTGTGGGCGTCTCACATATCGCGCTACAGACCGGCCACGTCATGAAGAATTTTCTCAAGCAGCATGAACATTCTTAAAATATTTTGATTTGGGGCTGGGTGTTGATTCTTCTCGCCGATTGGTAGTTGCGTGTGGTGATGCATCTTGGGATTGGGGATATGTTTGTCGTTGCGCGAGAGTTAGGCTCCATTTCCCAGTGGTATATTAGCAGGGTTGAATCTGAATTATGCGCCCCTGTGCCGATGCTCTCCTGTACTTGTTGCCTCAGTGGCGGCTGGGACAGTCCCTGGGTGAGCTACTGGAGCAGACCCCAAAAGCCCAGCAGCCAGGGGGTCCAGCTGGTGCGGGGTGGGGGTGGGGGTGGGGGTGGGGAGTAGATCGAGAGACTCCGGTTGTATGTTACACATAACACAGGCATTGTAGATGGTGATCTACTGACCATAGACTCTTCTTGGGGTAGATGGAGCTGCTGCATTTAAAATCAGATGAATGAATAAAGGAAGGTGGAAAAGAGACTTTGGACAAATATGTGAATAATTCATTAGTCTGAGGAAGGATGAAGTAATGCGTGATCTAATTCGTTTGTGACACTGGGGCAAAGGAAAATGCATGACGTCGGAGTCAATGACGTTTGCATTAGAGATGGTGTTTTCTTTCTTTTTGAATGTCTTCTGTTATTTTGGGATTTAGTGGAACATATTCTGCCTGCAACCCCGCTTCCCAAGTGCAGTCTGGCGTGACTGACGAGACAGACTGGATTGACACGACTGACACTTCTGTCGACAACCACTGCAAAACAAGTTATCAAAAGGTATTGCAGCCTAATGTTCATTGTAGTAGTGGCCTTACCTCTCCAATGTGTTCTGCTTCCTTTTGCACTATTTCCCTCCTTCTGTAACGTGCCTTAATACTAGAGAAACCCTCTATCGCTTTGTGTGTATTGTAAAGACCAAGCCAACATATATGTACGTAATGTTACATCTGAGTCCATTGCGCCACATGAAGATCTGAGATGAAGATCTACAACTCTCATTCCTCAAACCGATACAAACATATCCTATTCCTGCCGTCTACCTTCTGTAGAGTTCACTGATGTCGTTTCTCAACACGCCAACAGCCAAGTATGTTCTCCTCTCGATTTCAGGCACGGCTTGTATGCGTATGTACTTTTTACAGATACGAGCATGTACATCTTCATTTATGCCAATCCATTTGTAAAGAAATGTAGAGGCCCTAAATAGCCAAATAAGGCAATAAATGACTATTCATTTATCTAGGTCTGTTCTTTTCCTTACATCTTTCCAGTTCCCATCAGTGCGCTCTGCATCATCACCGTCACCAAGAGGGTGGACTGTTGGACTGACTGAAAAGCATTGATTCCAGACGGACTCTGTCGGGGGAGCAGGAAAGCGCGACACATTGCAGGCGAAGCCCACCACACTCAAACGACAATGTATTACGAGTCGCCATCGAATATCGACTTTGACCTGGAGCGTAAGATGGAGCAGATGCTGCGCCAGAAGAGGAAGAAGATGAAAAAACAACTCCCCGTCCTTTCCGGACCGGTCTTCGGAAGCACCTCGGACAGGTTCGGCATCGTTTCCGCTCATCCTCAGATGTGGACTCCAGTGACCAATTCTTATTACCGCAAGAAATTCACAAACACACGCTCTGGTCTTCAGTTGTCCCCAGCAAGCTACAATGTCAGGCGCATCTGGGAGAAGGCGGAGAATGATCATCTGGATTGCAGACGGGGATGGGCCAGGCAGGCATTTCTACAAGACCTGTCGAAGCTGCCTTCCATCGTCAAGAGGGACTTGTTCGAAAGCAGGAAGGAAGTCCAGCGAGTGATGGGCCCTGGCAAGTACGACATCTGCCGCGAAGACAAGAAGCCAGGAAGCACCAAGGCACTCATGGATTCTCGCTGTCCTCGTTTCGGCAGAGACCACACCCTGCAATTCTGCACACCAGGGCCTGGGAGCTACGGGATAGGAGGGATTCCAGGACGGCAGCTAGCCGTGAATCACAAGTTCTGCAAAAGTACCTACTGGGAAAAGTCTCGCTGCGACAGGTCCCTGGTCACTGAGGGCTCCGGCCTGGCTCCGGGCACTTACAGCTTTGAAGACCCCGTGAAGAAGCTCATATCCACAAGCGTGGGCAAACGAGGGCCCTTCGACCTCTTCACGGCGGAGAGAGACGCCCCACTAAAGACAGGACACAGGCCTCACGCCCTTTCCTTTCTCCAACCCAAAAGCGAATACGAAACGCGCAAAGGAATCGTGGAGACCTTGATGGAGCCATACCACAGGAAGAAAGGGGTGTTCTCCAAACTAACCCAGTACCCTGGCCACAGCGGAGAACGCATCGACTGCACCGTGCTGCCCGTGCCCATGCAGAATGCCACCAGACCGGGCCCTGCTGACTACGACATCACTGGAGACTCTGCCAGAAGGCTTGCCGAAGAGAAGACGCTGCAACGGATCAAGGCGATGCGGCAGAAGGTCCCTCACTACGGTTTCATGCGAAGCAGCAGACGCAACTTCACTTTCCAGCGCGTCAGTTCCAAGAACCCGGGGCCGGGCAGATACAAGATTCCAAGGATTTTTGTTGTCCCAAAAGTTCAAATCAACGTCGACCAGAAACTCAAAAGCGTTCGCTCTCGCCAAATACCCCACAACGTCCTTCGGGAGAGACTGCGCACTAAAAACGTGGGCCTGCAAGACAGAATTAACTTCCTCTTTGCTCATCTGTGAACTTCACGAAAAGCGTTTAAGCATACTGTGTGCAGATATACGTGCACTTGTGCGTGTGTGCATGCGCGCGCGTGTGTATGTTTATTTGACAGTGATTGCCTGTGTCTGTGCGCGCGTTTTTTCGTAAATGTTTGTGAAATAGAGAAGGTAATATGTGCAAAGGCACGCTCATTTTACGTGTGTGTGCACGTACGCACGCACGCTCAGAACCATGTACTCGTGTGTGTCAGTGTCGATGTGTACGATATAATTCGTGCGTGCGTGCATACGTGTGTGAATGCATCTAGGTTCACGCACGAGTATCGTTGTACATTACCGTGTTGTTTTCTACTGTCTTTCATTCTTAAGAGTGGACTTGCTCGAACGAGTTGGGGGACATAACTTGAAATACAGGAGAAAGTGCTTTTGATTTTCATTATACATAGAAAATTTTGTCAGAAAAAGGCACCGTAAAACTTAGAATGAATATTGAAAATAATTTTTCTTTCCTTTTTCAAGCTTTAGATTTTAGCTTCGTTGAAGGTTGTCAATTTCTTTTTTAAATTAAGATTTCAATAATGTACACCTCAGTATATTAAATTAAGTATGTGTTCACGGGTGAATTCAGTCAAAACGTTTGTCGTAATGAGTATGTCTGTTAACAAATTGTAATATATTCAAAAAGATGAAATGCTTGACTTTTTCCTTATACATTCATTTGCGTTAAAAAAAAGTTATAATGAAATACTTGGTCATGTTGTCCAGCCAGTACATGCTGACGACAACAATGTAATGACCCCTAAGGAATATTTTCGTTTTATGTAGACTTCTATTTTTAATCTCTCATCCCCGAGAGGCGTCTGTGCGTTTCGTTTTTTCTATATCAACGTAATGTGTTTTTGAGAAACTTTCCTTTTAAAGCTTTTTGCGTTTACACGACGGATTCTTCTTCAGTGAAATTGATTTTGATAGCCGTTTTGTAATCCAACTTTTGAGTTCACAATTTTTTAACAGTAAACTGTTTATAAATGCAACTGGGCTTTTGTGTCCTTATTAACCATCTGCAACTTCGGAGTGCTTCTTTTTCCGTTTGTTGTCACAAACAAAGTCAGAAAACATTGATCAGTTCCAACAATTTACATTTCGAATGTAGGGAGACTCAACAGAGCTGCTTTTATGATGTTCTGACGATGATGTCCTGACGATGATGTCCTGACGATGATGTCCTGACGATGATGTTCTGACGATGATGTTCTGACGATGTTCTGGCACTTTCCAACTACGGTACGGATCTCAGAACACGCCTGGCGTCACAGGACGATTGCGGTCCTGTGCGTGAGCCATATCCACAAGGAAATGAGTCGTGCGTAGCACAGGACGATTGCGGTCCTGTGCGTGAGCCATATCCACAAGGAAATGAGTCGTGCGTAGCACAGGACGATTGCGGTCCTGTGCGTGAGCCATATCCACAAGGAAATGAGTCGTGCGTAGCACAGGACGATTGCGGTCCTGTGCGTGAGCCATATCCACAAGGAAATGAATCGAGCGTAGCACAGGACGTTTACAATGCGATCGACGCTGGTCTACATTTTACTTTTGTTATCGAAAGAACGTCAGCTGTGTTGAGTGTTTACCCTCATTTTGTTCGTTGTGTATGGCAGCTTTCGGGGAATTTTCCCCCTGGGATTACGTCCAAGTGGACAACATCAAACCAGTGCAGCTGCAGCTGCATGTGATCCGAGAAAAAGGCTCTCTAACGCAACGATTTATATCGGACCTATTTGGATCGTGCGTTATCCGGCGGAACAAGATCAAATTGGGCTTCATTAAATCTACGCCATTTCCACTTAATTGAGTTCAGTCAGATTGGACCCAGGTCGGTTTGATGTCATCTTCTCGCGCATTCAGCACGAGTGAGTCTACGTAGATTTGCTCTCTCTGCGATCAGAATGGTTCGAGTGTGCAGTGTTTTCATCTGCAGAGCAGAGAGTCACTTCATAGACAATCAACACAATCCATAAGGGTGGATAATGGAAAGCGCTGTTTTCCCCACGGTCTTTGGTTTCAGCTGCATTGAGCAACCTGCATTTCTCAACTAATTCAGTTCTTCCCAGTGAGGTGCCTGCACATGTTTTCTAGTATCGACTTATGGTATCATGAACTGTTTTTAACCGAGTTTTTTTTTATTACACAGCACCTCCAAGGAAGAACGAGAAGAAAAGATATACCCTCCGACAGAGCTTTAAAGTGTTTCTGTTAAATATCTGCGGAGAATAGACGGCAAAGACAAACATACGAACATAACCCCCCCCCCAAAAAAAAAAATCCACAGTCTTAGCAGGCCGCGGTTTTATCACTGGGACGGGGAAAACCTGTGTCTATTGAAATACATTGACAATGCCATCCTTGTGAGAACCCTGTGTCGTAAATCTGTCCGTGCCTGTAATTCTGTCTTAGCGTGTAATTCTGTCTGTGCCTGTAATTCTGTCTGTGCCTGTAATTCTGTCTGTGCCTGTAATTCTGTCTGTGCCTGTAATTCTGTCTGTGCCTGTAATTCTGTCTGTGCCTGTAATTCTGTCTGTGCCTGTAATTCTGTCTGTGCATGTAATTCTGTCTGTGTGTGTAATTCTGTCTGTGCATGTAATTCTGTCTGTGCGTGTAATTCTGTCTGTGCATGTAATTCTGTCTGTGTGTGTAATCTGTCTGTGCATGTAATTCTGTCTGTGCGTGTAATTCTGTCTGTGTGTGTAATTCTGTCTGTGTGTGTAATTCTGTCTGTGTGTGTAATTCTGTCTGTGTGTGTAATTCTGTCTGTGCGTGTAATTCTGTCTGTGTGTGTAATTCTGTCTGTGTGTAATTCTGTCTGTGTGTGTAATTCTGTCTGTGTGTGTAATTCTGTCTGTGTGTGTAATTCTGTCTGTGTGTGTAATTCTGTCTGTGTGTGTAATTCTGTCTGTGTGTGTAATTCTGTCTGTGTGTGTAATTCTGTCTGTGTGTGTAATTCTGTCTGTGTGTGTAATTCTGTCTGTGTGTGTAATTCTGTCTGTGTGTGTAATTCTGTCTGTGCGTGTAATTCTGTCTGTGTGTGTAATTCTGTCTGTGCGTGTAATTCTGTCTGTGCGTGTAATTCTGTCTGTGCGTGTAATTCTGTCTGTGCGTGTAATTCTGTCTGTGTGTGTAATTCTGTCTGTGCGTGTAATTCTGTCTGTGTGTGTAATTCTGTCTGTGTGTGTAATTCTGTCTGTGCGTGTAATTCTGTCTGTGTGTGTAATTCTGTCTGTGCGTGTAATTCTGTCTGTGTGTGTAATTCTGTCTGTGCGTGTAATTCTGTCTGTGTGATTAATTCTGTCTGAGCGTGTATTTCTGTCTGTGTGAGTAAATCTGTCTGTGCGTGTAATTCTG
This sequence comes from Theodoxus fluviatilis, assembly GCA_034096865.1. Taxonomy (NCBI): domain Eukaryota; kingdom Metazoa; phylum Mollusca; class Gastropoda; order Cycloneritida; family Neritidae; genus Theodoxus; species Theodoxus fluviatilis. The sequence continues at coordinate 114,332 of JAWQFJ010001067.1, read as the reverse complement.
TCTGTGTGTAAATCTGTATGTGCGTGTAATTCTGTCTGTGCGTGTAATTCTGTCTGTGTGTGTAATTCTGTCTGTGTGTGTAATTCTGTCTGTGTGTGTAATTCTGTCTGTGTGTGTAATTCTGTCTGTGTGAGTAATTATGTCCGTGCGTGTAATTATGTCTGTATGAGTAATTCTGTCTGTGTTAGTAATTCTGTCTGTGCGTGTAATTCTGTCTGTGGATGTAATTATGTCAGTATAAGAAATTTTGTCTGTGTGAGTAATTCTGTCTGTGTGAGTAAATCTATATGTGCGTGTCATTCTTTCTGTGCGTGTGAATCTGTATGTGCGTGTCCATCTGTATGTGCGTGTAATTCTGTCTGTGCGTGTGATACTGTCTGTGTTAGTAATTATGTATGTGCGTGTAATTTTGTCTGTGCACGTAATTCTGTGTATATTTTTAACCGACTGGGACGGCAGAGCATGTAACAAACTTCATGAAGTATCTTCCGTGTGGGGTGAGCGACTCTCCCCCACATCGCTCACGAGAAAAGAGGAAGTTGTGCTCTGCCGTTCCAGGATCGGCCATTCTGTTTTGACCCACTCCTATTTGTTGCGGTCAGAGCCTCCGCCGGAGTGCCGCACCTGCCAGTGCAGGCTTACCATGCGGCACATTCTGGTGGAGTGTCCTCGATTTGCTCATCTACGGGGTGGGTCGAGCAGTCTGTCTGGCATCTTTAAAAATCCTCTTGCTGTGATAAATATTTTGATAGATTCTGAGTATTATTCTCGTATATAAGTTGTACTATATCTTAATTGTTTTCGAGATATCTCTCTACTTACCTCTTCTGTGGTAATCTTTTAATTGCACATTTTTATTCAATGAAAGTATGTTGTGGCCTTGAATGACCTTAAAAACTGATGAGCCCTCGTGCTCCATCCACCTATCCCTCAATGCATTGTCGGTGTCAAGGACATCGAGATGTGACATTTTGCCCTTTCGTAATTATGCTTTTTCGTGTTTGAAGGCTATGCACTGCCTTTGCTGGCTGTTGGGCTGTGGGACTAGATTTTATTGATTTTATATCACTAGTTTAGTGAATTATACTATACTCCGCTGTCGCGGAGAGTTATATTACCATGATGGAAGTGTTTCTTAACGTTGTGGCCTTATATAGCCTACAAGGCTGATAGGCCCTTAAGCTCCATCCATCCATCCGTCTGTGCGTAAATGATACTTGGTGAACATCTGCGATGCACCTACCCCTCTGTGTGGCTGCGTTAGCTTTGGTTTAACGTCTACGACTTGCCAAAGCAGAAAAAAAGTATTAACAGGAACTTCCCTTCCCTTCTCTCTAACACAAGAGACGTAGGTAACAGTAGACATGAGTAGCAACGGACGTAGACCAATATGAACGTACACAACAACAGACATAGGCAATAGCGAAAAAAAATAACAATGAACGCAGAAAACAATGGACGTGAACAACAATAGACGTGGACAACAATGGACGTGAACAACAATGGACATACACAACTATGGACGTACACAACTATGGACGTACACAACAATGGACGTGAACAACAATAGACTTGGACAACAATGGACGTGAACAACAATGGACGTACACAACAATGGAGGTATTCAACAATGGACGTACACAACAATGGACGTGAACAACAATGGTCGTACACAACAATGGACGTACACAACAATGGACGTACACAACAATGGACGTACACAACAATGGACGTGGACAACAATGGACGTGGACAACAATGGACGTACACAACAATGGACGTACACAACAATGGACGTACACAACAATGGACGTACACAACAATGGACGTACACAACAATGGACGTGGACAACAATGGACGTGGACAACAATGGACGTGGACAACAATGGACGTACACAACAATGGACGTGGACAACAATGGACGTGGACAACAATGGACGTGGACAACAATGGACGTACACAACAATGGACGTACACAACAATGGACGTGGACAACAATGGACGTGGAAAACAATGGACGTACACAACAATGGACGTACACAACAATGGACGTGGACAACAATGGACGTGGACAACAATGGACGTGGACAACAATGGACGTACACAACAATGGACGTACACAACAATGGACGTACACAACAATGGACGTACACAACAATGGACGTGGACAACAATGGACGTGGACAACAATGGACGTACACAACAATGGACGTACACAACAATGGACGTACACAACAATGGACGTGGACAACAATGGACGTGGACAACAATGGACGTGGACAACAATGGACGTGGAAAACAATGGACGTACACAACAATGGACGTACACAACAATGGACGTGGACAACAATGGACGTGGAAAACAATGGACGTACACAACAATGGACGTACACAACAATGGACGTACACAACAATGGACGTACACAACACACACTGCACACTTGCTGGGCACAAAGGAAGTACACAACACACACTGCACACTTGCTGGGCACAATGGAAGTACATAACACACACTGCACACTTGCTGGGCACAATGGAAGTACACAACACACACTGCACACTTGCTGGGCACAATGGAAGTACACAACACACACTGCACACTTGCTGGGCACAATGGAAGTACACAACACACACTGCACACTTGCTGGGCACAATGGAAGTACACAACACACACTGCACACTTGCTGGGCACAATGGAAATACAACACACACTGCACACTTGCTGGGCACAATGGAAGTACACAACACACACTGCACACTTGCTGGGCACAATGGAAGTACACAACACACACTGCACACTTTCTGGGCACAAAGGAAGTACACAACACACACTGCACACTTGCTGGGCACAAAGGAAGTACACAACACACACTGCACACTTGCTGGGCACAATGGAAGTACATAACACACACTGCACACTTGCTGGGCACAATGGAAGTACACAACACACACTGCACACTTGCTGGGCACAATGGAAGTACACAACACACACTGCACACTTGCTGGGCACAATGGAAGTACACAACACACACTGCACACTTGCTGGGCACAATGGAAGTACACAACACACACTGCACACTTGCTGGGCACAATGGAAATACAACACACACTGCACACTTGCTGGGCACAATGGAAGTACACAACACACACTGCACACTTGCTGGGCACAATGGAAGTACACAACACACACTGCACACTTGCTGGGCACAATGGAAGTACACAACACACACTGCACACTTTCTGGGCACAAAGGAAGTACACAACACACACTGCACACTTCTTGGGCACAAAGCAAGTACATAACACACACTGCACACTTTCTGGGCACAAAGAAAGTACACAACACACTCTGCACACTTGCTGGGCACAAAGGAAATACTACACACACTGCACACTTGAGGGGCACAAAGGAAGTACACAACACACACTGCACACTTCTTGGGCACAAAGCAAGTACACAACACACACTGCACACTTGCTGGGCACAAAGGAAGTACACAACACACACTGCACACTTTCTGCGCACAAAGGAAGTACACAAAACACACTGCACACTTGCTGGGCACAAAGGAAGTACACAAAACACACTGCACACTTGCAGGGCACACAGAAAGTACGCAACACACACTGCACACTTGCTGGGCACAAAGGAAGTACACATCACACACTGCACACTTGCTGGACTCACAGGAAGTACATGACACAAAGTGCTGGGCACAATGGAAGCACACAACACACACTGCACACTTGCTGGGCACAATGAAAGTACACAACACACACTGCACACTTGCTGGGCACAATGAAAGTACACAACACACACTGCAGACTTGCTGGGTACAATGGAAGTACACAAAACACCCTGCACACTTGCTGGGCACAATGGAAGTACACAACACACACTGCAGACTTGCTGGGTACAATGGAAGTACGCAACACACACTGCACACTTGCTGGGCACAATGAAAGTAAACAACACACACTGCACACTTACAGGGCACAATAGAAGTACGCAACACACACTGCACACTTGCTGGACTCACAGGAAGTACATGACACAAAGTGCTGGGCACAATGGAAGCACACAACACACACTGCACACTTGCTGGGCACAATGAAAGTACACAACACACACTGCACACTTGCTGGGCACAATGAAAGTACACAACACACACTGCAGACTTGCTGGGTACAATGGAAGTACACAAAACACCCTGCACACTTGCTGGGCACAATGGAAGTACACAACACACACTGCACACTTGCCGGGCACAATAGAAGTACACAACACACACACTGCACACTTGCTGGGCACAATGGAAGTACACAACACACACTGCACACTTGCTGGGCACAATGGAAGTACACAACACACACTGCTGGGCAAAAAGGAAGTACACAACACACACTGCACACTTGCTGGGCACAAAGGAAGTACACAACACACACTGCTCACTTGCTGGGCACAATGGAAGTACACAACACACACTGCACACTTGCTGGGCACAAAGGAAGTACACAACACACACTGCACACTTGCTGGGCACAATGGAAGTACACAACACACACTGCACACTTGCAGGGCACAATGGAAGTACACAACACACACTGCACACTTGCAGGGCACAAAGGAAGTACACAACACACACTGCACACTTGCTGGGTACAAAGGAAGTACACAACACACACTGCACACTTGCTGGGCACAATGAAAGTACACAACACACACTGCACACTTGCTGGGTACAAAGGAAGTACACAACACACACTGCACACTTGCAGGGCACAATGAAAGTACGCAACACACACTGCACACTTGCAGAGCACAAAGGAAGTACACAACACACACTGCACACTTGCTGGGCACAAAGGAAGTACACAACACACACTGCACACTTGCTGGGCACAATGGAAGTACACAACACACACTGCACACTTGCAGGGTACAAAGGAAGTACACAACACACACTGCGCACTTGCTGGGCACAAAGAAAGTACACAACACACACTGCACACTTGCTGGGCACAAAGGAAATACAACACACACTGCACACGTGAGGGGCACAAAGGAAGTACACAACACAAACTGCTGGGCACAAAGGAAGTACACAACACACACTGCAGACTTGCTGGGCACAAAGGAAGTACACAACACCCACTGCACACTTGCTGGGCACAAAGGAAGTACACAACACCCACTGCACACTTGCTGGGCACAAAGGAAGTACACAACACACACTGCACACTTGCTGGGTACAAAGAAAGTACACAACACAAACTGCTGGGCACAAAGGAAGTACACATCACACACTTCACACTTGCTGGGCACAATGGAAATACAACACACACTGCACACTTGCTGGGCACAATGGAAGTACACAACACACACTGCACACTTCTTGGGCACAATGGAAGTACACAACACACACTGCACACTTTCTGGGCACAAAGGAAGTACACAACACACACTGCACACTTCTTGGGCACAATGGAAGTACACAACACACACTGCACACTTTCTGGGCACAAAGGAAGTACACAACACACACTGCACACTTGCTGGGCACAAAGAAAGTACACAACACAAACTGCTGGGCACAATGGAAGTACACAACACCCACTGCACACTTGCTGGGTACAAAGGAAGTACACAACACACACTGCACACTTGCTGGGCACAATGGAAGTACACAACACACACTGCACACTTTCTGGGCACAAAGGAAGTACACAACACACACTGCACACTTGCTGGGCACAAAGAAAGTACACAACACAAACTGCTGGGCACAAAGGAAGTACACATCAAACACTTCACACTTGCTGGGCACAATGGAAATACAACACACACTGTACACTTGCTGGGCACAATGGAAGTACACAACACACACTGCACACTTTCTGGGCACAAAGGAAGTACGCAACACACACACTGCACATTTGCTGGGCACAATGGAAGTACACAACACACACTGCACACTTGCTGGGCACAAAGCAAGTACACAACACAAACTGCTGGACACAAGGGAAGTACACATCACACACTGCACACTTGCTGGGCGCAAAGGAAGTACACAACACAAACCTCTGGGCACAATGGATGTACACAACACACACTGCACACTTTCTGGGCACAATGGATGTACACAACACACACTGCGCATTTGCTGGGCACAAATGAAAGTACACGACATACTCAGCCGAGTATTGTGGATAATCTATCGCAACAAACTGCTTACAAGTCGCCATAACTAAACTCACAACGCTTTGAGTCAGACACCACTGAAGTTCAAGGCCGTCCACTTCGGAAGTGCACGTGCACTTGCACTGAATCAGGCAGCATGCATGTACTGTATACTGGAAATAACACGCTACAATTTGGTACGGACGCAACACACTGCGAACTGGACACTAAGTCAGGCACCAAAGCGCTCTTCGCACCGAGGATACAGATTAAGCCAGTCCACAACACATTCTACACAAGACCGGATGACACGCAACTATACAAAAAAATTTACACTGCAGGCTCGCTTACACTCCGTGGAAGTAGCAAAGCGCACACATGATCGAGCTTCTCTGCTCAACACACGTCACATTCCTGTACAATATACAGCGTGAATCAGACAGACAAGTCCAGTTACAGTGCTGCACGTGACAAGGTCCACTGACTTACAAAAACACTCATCAGACACCACGTGATACCAATTCCAGGCACCATAGACGCAGGCAACACACTGCACTGACGGTCATGCAGGTCGGTAAACAAACCCGACAGCACAATGCACTTTGTAAGTAATATGCTACTTTCCTTCAAACCTGGGCCCTCACGCACACACACACACTTACATACCCTCGCGGGCGCCTATACACACGCACACATTCACTTACAGGCGCGTACAAATATGCACGCGCTCACGTATGCGTAGGGCGTAAACACACACTCAAAACTGTGCATTTCTCCGTCTCCTCTTTCGCCCCTTCCTTTCCTTCTGTCATCCCGTAACAATCCCAACTACACCCCCCTTCCACACACACACACACACACACACACACACACACACACACACACACACACACACACACACACACACACACACACACACACCTTCCTTCCCCTCTCTAATCCTTGAGATGCAAAGGACTTCTTGTGACTGGAGAATGACGTCCAGTAAGTTGTTTCTATCTTGAATAATGAGGGAATGATCAAGCGGCCCAGTGATCTTGGGTAAAGTTTAATGCGGTTTGAAACCCAGACATGAGTGATAGGTCGTTATATCAGATACACCTTTTCCTTTTCTTCATACTTTTGACGTGCTAACCAGGAACTATCTCCCGCCACTATGAGAAACGGCATCAGTCAGATTGACGGAAAATGTATCCCTTTGTGTGGAAATACCACTCTTTCCTGGAATGCACTACATATATCTGGCCATTCTATGAGGAATCGCTGTCCTCCCGAAGTCTAACATACTCTGCCTTTAATACCTTTTTAAAGGGCTTACGATTGGTTGGTTGATTGGTTGGAGATTTACAGCCTATCAGCCTTTGGAAATTTACAGCCTATCAGCCTTTGCATGCCATTGTAAGGCCATTGATCACAAAAATCACTTGAACAGGTTAGAGTAAGATCAATTCAAGTCATAATTTCCCTAGATATTCGCCTCTTGCGAATCGTGTAGGGAGACGCTGTGGGTTTGTTCTTACCCCCAACCCGAGGGGGTGGACTTACCATGGCATCGGTCACCGTAGTAGCCCAGATTGCACACACAGGAACTGGGACTGGCGCACCGCCCGTATGGAGCATTGCAGCCCGCATCCCCTCCTACGCCATTGCATATCGCTGAAAAATGAGGGACCGTACTTAGACATTTCTGTCTAATGGTCTTCTATGGCCACAGCATTGCATATGGAACAAAATAAACTTATTGTCTCAGTATTCTTCTGATGAGCCATGTCACTACGTCTAGATTTGCGGACGTGTCAATAGCCGGCAGTTGTTACAACATGCTATGTAGTAGTAGTAGTAGTAGTAGTAGTAGTAGTAGTAGTAGTGGTAGTAGTAGTAGTAGTAGTAGTAGTAGTAGTAGTAGTAGTAGTAGTAGTAGTAGTAGTAGACGTAGTGGCAGTAGTAGCAGTAGTAGTAGTAGTAGTAGTAGTAGTAGTAGACGTAGTGGCAGTAGTAGCAGTAGTAGTAGTAGTAGTAGTAGTAGCAGTAGTAATAATGGTGGTGGTGGTGTAGTAGTTGTGGTGGTAATGGTGATGGTAGTGGTAGTAGTAGTAGTAACAGCAGCAGCAGCAGCAGCAGCAGCAGTAGTGGTAGTAGTAGTAGTAGTAGTAGTAGTAGTAGTAGTAGTAGTAGTAGTAGTAGTAGTAGTAGTAGTAGTAGTAGTAGTAGTGGTAGGAACATCAAGTTGCAACAATCAACAATAGTTTCTGGCCTCAGTCAAACTGAGAGAAAAACAACCTATGCATTGTGACACCTCTGGCCTAAGTTACCTGTGCAGTCCAATCGAAAGGACGGCGTCCAAACCGTGTTTTCAAAACTTACATTTACTGATCTTTTCTTAGAAAAACGAAACCTATACACAATAGGACCGTCACGAAAACACTGATACACAGATTTTCATTACCAGTGAGAAAAAAATATTTTGGTACAGTGTGCGTTTGCCGTGCAACTTCCTCATTCGTGCTCCTGACTGTGCTTCTCCGGATGAAGCTTTTCGTCTCCGTAGAGAAGGCTGGACAGTGTCAGCATGAGGCAGGTTTTGTTTTTTGCATGTTTGTTTGTGCTCACTTGCATGCATTCATGCACGTGTGCGTGTCTATGTGTGTGTGTGCATACGTGTGTACGCTTGCAAATATCACTCTATTAATGATTACACCATGATAGTTTTTCTCAGACAAGATTTTAGGTTCTCATTGTCGACAAAACCGTTGAATGAATGCGTTTATAAATGAAATATTGACTGATATTGAGAACAAATTTTATCTGTGGGTGACATTCCTGGACCCAAAAGATGTACCTTGATTCGGCAACAAGACTAATTTTCCTGAGCTCTTGAAAGTCACTTACAGAGACTCTGTCAAGTTCACCTTGATTCTGACAGCAGCCAGTCTCACCGTGGGCCTTCTATCAGGCCTCTATTGAGCTCGGGGACATAAGTCAGCGAACGGATGTCCATGCTATGCAGTAGAGCTATCCATTTTTCAATAAATGCACATCCTCACATGGTGATGTCATCGGTGTGACTCTGCAGGCTTTCGTACACTCTAGTCTGTTTCAGGGTGTGTGAGGATATGGATAACATTTGCCTAACAGACCATTAACATGTTAATGTTAACAGAGTAACACAAAGTAACATAACATAACAGCTGAGGAGGGTGGCATCGAGCGGCTCCAGCGCTGTGTGTAGTTCTCTTAACACGATATTACTAACATTAAAAAATAGTATATATGTGTACTTTATTCGTCCAAAAATGGTATTTAATAATTGGTTTACATTGGCATCACAACTGCACACACTGCTATGAACAAACGTAACATTACTTATAGTTATAAGGACAATTAAAACAAACAAGTAATAAACAAAGGGCGGGCTTGGATGGATCGGGATGAATACATCCCCTGAAGTCAAGAATTGTTGTTAATACTCACGTATACATCGAGATCCATCGGCAGTGTAGCCAGTGCAGCAGAAGTATGTGGTCACATACCTTGTTCTTTGCCTATGCCTGTACAAAGGCAACAAAGCACGTCGCTTCAGATCAATATAAGCTGTTTACTCCCGTTTGCAAAACACACCTATGTGTTCTCAAAACCCACTGACCGAGATATTGTCTGCACTCCTTACTTTTATATTCCTGCAAGTGGATATGAAGCTGACGTCACGTACGAAGACCATCTCTCTTTCTGCTAATAATGAAAACAATGCAATGCAGTAATGCAAACGAGCTTAGGTTTATATTATTATCTCATGTGATTTGGTGTCTAATGAAACTGGATGTAACAATATTGTAGCACATGTTTCACACGGATATTTGCCTACATGAATGACAGTTATTTTCAAATAAATTATTAGTTTGAGACGATGTAACCATAGAGGACTGTTGGTTCAATAATTAAATGCAATAAATGTAACTGAATTTTAAATGATTCCCTGTGTGTTTATTTGGTCCATGACGTCAATTTTAACAAGTGTTTGCCGATGAATCACATAGTTGGTTTCAGTCGTCAGTAGGAATGAACAGGTGTTTTGCTATACCACTCCCGCTGTGTTTTCGTGAACAAAGACAAGCTACAGGTATGAGTGCCGGACCACTCTGAGAACAGCTCCGTTGATTTGGACAAGGTGAGCGAGCAAAAGCGTGGTGTTGTGTTGGCGCTTTGCTGCCTTGCGCCGAGTTTCACAGCACTCAAGGTGTTGTGTGTGGCAAATGTAACAATCAAATGATGTGTCACTCCATCCAGTGACTCTAGTCTACTCCCATCAATCATCTGCCCCTACCAACATTGTCTCATTTAGATAGATGAATGAGAAGTCTTCCTAGCGAAATCCCATTTAATGTGGGGAAAGTACATCCTTCAAATTATATGTGTGAAATGAGTTTCGATGGGAGAAAAAACCACGATAAAAGAACTTTCTTTCATCGCAACGATTGAAAGGATTTAAACCAAAAATGTAATGTTTTATGAATTTGTTGTCTACCTGTGATGTTAGCAAGGAAATTGCAAGTAAAAAAGGAAAAAAGAAACATGGCTTTTCCAAGAACGACATTCAATGATGAAATTAAAACCCAAATTACCTATATCTTGTGCACCTTGACCAACCAAAGAAACCGCAGCTCGTTGTGTATCGGCTTTGCTCGTAGTATGTCTCGGCTGTGGACGTCGTGCATGCATTTGACCTGCAAAGAGGGAGACACAATAAGGAGATGAAGAACCAGGCATTTGATGCGTCATTGCCTGTCACCCAAACCGTGAGGAACAAAAATTAAATTGAAGAAGCAGGGATTTCAAGCCTCTTCACTGTTACACTGACGTGCCATACGATTGTTGCAACTATTTCAAGCTGTTTACGTTATTTTCATATCTATGATTCAACCGTTTCCCACTAAAACAAATAATGAAAAGAGAAGTAGAAAGAATTTACATTTCAAGGACTTAAAATTCCATGATATATCTTAGGTTAGGAATTTAACTTATGGCGTGTAATCTCTGCAAATATTGCAATAACGAGCCGATGATGAGGTGTCACAGTTAAAAACACTTTTTGCAGTTGTCTTTCCGTAATCTAAATATGCTATGCCATGAGCACAGACATCCGTGCGTACGTCTTCAAGATAACTGTACAAAACACAATAAATGGTTACATGTATTCAATGAAGCAGCGCATGATGTGCTCGCTCCGAGTCGTACCACTGCACAAATACACAGTGGACATTATATTAATCACTTACTCACTTAGTCACTTTCCTACCATCTCTCTCTCTCTCTCTCTCTCTCTCTCTCTCTTTCTCTCTCTCCCTCTCCACATAAACACGCAAGCAAAAAACCAAACGCAAACACACGCACACACAGACAAACCCGCATGGCCGCGCACGCACACACATACATTCACATGCACAAACACACAAACGCGCGCGCTCGCACACACACACACACGCATGCGCGCGCGCATGCACCCTCACACCCACCTACACCCACACCCACACACAGAGAGTAATACATATACACTTAGACACATAATCACATAGGTGGGGAGTTTTAGGGACGCGCTGGCATTCCCCCTCCCCTCTCCTCACCCGAACCTCCCACCCCCAACACACACCACTGGATTCAACTGGATTCTCTCGAAAAGGCAAACAGGTCATCTGAAATGTAACCTCATGTGGGAGTGGAGGCCAATAATTGTGGCACAGCATTTTTCGTTTATGCTGCACTGGAAAACTTCTTCAGCGGAGGTGCCCTGCCTCCGCCGCTCTCTTTTCTCTTGAATTGTGGCTGCTCTTTATTTCCCGAAGGTCTTGACACCCGTGAAGCAGAGGTGTCTCAATAGAGACCTGTCTTGTGCCTGAGCCTCCCAGGTTTCAGTGTCCATGCCACAAGCTTTGAGATGCTCCTGCAGGCAGTCTCTGAAGCGTCTGTAGAGGCGTCCAGTTGTCCTATGAGCTTCTTTCAGCTGGCCATAGAGCACTCTCTTTCGGATTCTGCCATCATCCATGAGGGCAAGGTGGCCTGCCCAGCGTAGGTGGGACTGGATCAGCAGGTGTTCGATGCTTGGCAGACCGCAAAGCTCAGGGACATGTAGGTTTGAGACCCTTTCTTGCCACCTGATGTTGCAGATCTTTCTCAGGCATCTCTGGTGAAATTTCTCAAGCTGCCAGATGTGACGGCGGTATGTGGTCCACGTTTGGAAGCAGTTCAACAGTGTGATGAGGACAACTGCTCTGTAGACGGCAATCTTGGTGCTGAGCCTGATGCCATGGTCCTGCCATAGCCGTTTATTGAGTCTGCCAATGCAGAGCTTACTCTGGCAATGCGTGAAGTAAATTCAGTATCCAGAGTTCTATTGCCGCTGAAGATGCTGCCTAGATAGCAGAAGTTCTCCACAGACTTGATTTCCGTGTCGTGGATTGTGATGGGTGGCGGGGACTGAACACCCTGGGATGTTGACACTGCCTGGAACATGGACTATGTCTTGCCGAGGCTGACGGTAAGTCCACACCGTTTGCAAGCTGTTGCAAATCTGTTCACAATGCGCTGAATGTCTTCGTAATAATGTGCAGCAAGAGCACAGTCATCCGCAAAAAGGAACTCCCGCAGTATGGCCTCGTGCACCTTTCAACTGGCTTGGAGTCTGTGTAAGTTGAAGAGCTTGCCGCCTGTACGGCATTGCTTATAGGCTCCCAGGTCACAGTCTCTGAAGGCATCCATGAGCATGATAGCAAAGAGGATGGAGAAGAGTGTGAGTGCAATCACGCAGCCCTGCTTCACATCATTTACAACAAAAACAGTGCTGACATATCCTCACGTTCCTGAACTGTAGCCAGCATACCATTGTGGAAGGATACGATCAAGTTGACTAGCTTTTCTGGGCGGCCAAATTTGTGCAGAATCTCCCATAGAGCTTGTCGAATGACCGTGTCAAATGCCTTTTTGAGGTGTACGAATACCAAGTACAGTTCCATGTTCTGCTCGCAACATTTTTCTTGTAGCTGGCGAACTGCGAATACCATGTCACTTGTCCCTCTGCCTGAACGGAAGCCACATTGGGACTCAGGAATGATGGTGTCTATGACATGGTTTGTCAATCTGTTTCATAGGATTTGAGGGATGATCTTTCCCGCAGCCCAAAGGAGGGATATTCCTCGGTGGTTGTCACATGGGGGTTTTGTCGCCTTTCCTCTTGAATGAATACACAACTGTGGCGTCCTCGAAGCCCTGGGGCTCTTCACCTGCCTGCCATATGGACTGGAACAGGGCAGGCAGTCTTTTAGCAAGTGCCTCGCCTCCACACTTATAGATGTCCGTCTGAATGTCGTCAGCTCCCAGTGCCCTCCTAGACGATATTTGCCTCAGTGCTCTGGCAGTTTTCTCAGGGGTTGGAGGGGCGTCGAGGGAGTCATTCCTTGGTAGTTGTGGAAGGGCTGCGATTGCTTAATCAGAGATGGACGAGTTCCTTTTCAGATGTGGTTAAAGTGTTCTGCCCAGCGGGAGAGAATATCACTCTTGTCTGTTTGAAGGGTGGACTGGTCTAAGGCTCGAAATGGTGTTACTCCTGTGGTCTTTGGCCCAAGTACAGCTCGGAGACTGTCATGGAGCGTCTTCATGTCGTGGGTGCCTGGGGCAGCCTGTAGGTCCTGTATTTTCTTCTCTCACCAGACGTTCTCCATCTCTAGCAGCCTGCACTGGACAAGCTGCATGGTCTGACGATACTTGTCATTCTTCTTAAGGCATGACTTGTCTGCTATGAGCTCGTGGTGTTTTTTATGAAGAGAGTCGAGTAGCTTGCAGATCTCTACGTTGTTGCGTCAAATCAGTCTCTGTGACTGCGCTTTACAAGGCCGAGGGTCTTGGATACTGCAGTTTAGACAGCATCTTTGTGGGCGCTCCATTCTTCCTCCAGGTTTCCTGTGCTGAGGTCGTCAGGAAGGGCTTCCTAGATTTTATGCTGCAACGTATCAATGGTAGTGGATAGGCGGGCAATGTTGAGCTTTCTGTGTGGCTTTTGTCGGGCTGGTTGCAGCTTCCGTGCAAGTTGAATCTTCATTTTGTTTCTGACTAAACGGTGGTCAGTCCAGCATTCAGCTCCTCTCATGCAGCGAGTGATGCATACATCTTTCTTGTCTCTTTGTCAGACGATTACATAGTCCAGTAAATGCCATTGTTTGGAGCGGGGGTGCATCCAGGTGTTCTTGAACCTGTCCCAGGCAGTCCTCCAGATATTTGGATCTTCCATTTTTCTTGTGCTGCAGACAAAGATGTTATGTGTGGTGTCATGGTCTGCCTCAAGAGCTGAAATAAAGGCATATCAAACGTTTAGCTTGGTTAAAAGTGGCAAGAGTAACAAGTGGCCAGAAAATTGGTTGGATGAATGAACGGAGTTTCACTGCCTATTAACCTTTGCAGGCTATGTAAGGCCATTAAGCACGAACATTACTAGAAGCTTTAGAGTAAGTGCTCATCAAGTCACGATGTCTCTATTTATTCGTTTCTTACGAATCGCGTAGGGAGACGCGGTGGGTCTATTCTGATCCCCAACCCACAGGGGGCCGGCCAGAACAAGCCAGAGCTGTTCAATGCCCTTCTCATTAGCTTCCCCCGTGAGTTAGAGAAAGAACTGACCCACCGCGTCTCCCTACGCGTTTCGTAAGAGGCGAATAACTACGGAAATCGAGTCTTGACCTACGCTTTTTCTGACCAGTCCGTTTTCTATGATCATTGGCCTTAAATAGCCTACTCAGACTGATGGCCGTAACTCCATTCATTCACGCATATTCCCCGTCAAAGCTGGCCACGGACAGTACCTTGATACAAGAAATGATGAAACGATGCAAACAGCAGTGCCCCTCCGGTAGTTCCCGAATTCCTGCGCAGTCGCAGGTAGCTGAATGCAGGAACAGGTCACTGCAGGAAACACTTAGAACCGGAATCTGCAACACAAACAGTCATGCCGCTTGCAGACTTGATAACACAAAAACACACAAAACATGGGAGCGAAACGCGTTCGAACGCAGAGATTAAACTGCACGCCCCTTCGGATTCGGAGGGTACAAGAGGGTAGACAGGGGTGAAGTGGCAAATGGCAATGAAGAAAAACCGTTAAACCGGTGCTAACTTAAGTTATGCCTCCCACGACCTCCCGGCGAGAACACCGCACTAATGTGTTCTACAAACCACGACTGCAATCCCGAGTAATGAGCCCATACAACGGTAAAGCAAAACTTAGACTTGCCACGCCTCTTGTCAGACGAAAAACAAACCTTTCATGCTCGCGTGAAATCCACGTGCAAGCTCGCCCCTGTGGGTTCGGAGTAAGAATTGACCCACCGCGTCTCCTTACGCGATTCGTAAGAGGCGAATAACTAGGGACACCGTGACTTGATTAGCGTTTACTCTAAACAGTTCAAGCGATTTTCGTGCTTAATGGCTTTACGTAGCCTTCAAAGGCTGATAGGCCGTAAAACACCATCCATGCATCCATCGCCCCAGCCACACTTGATGCCCCTGCTAGCGCACAACATTAATGCAGGAGTTTCTTGCACGTGGATTTCGTGTCCAGGCCGCACCCTCGAGCACATAAACTTAAGAATAGCGCAACGCGACTGCACACAGCATATATCATGTTACAAAGGATTGTACATGCTAATAGAACTGAAAGCAAAACATACAGAGCAGATGCAACGGAGGTAAGGAAAATATGCGTGCACCGTGACAGCAGTCACCGACTATTCTCAGAATAAGAGAAATACACAGATAATTATTTATTGGATATTTATAATTCGGTTTGTTGCCTTTGAATGTTTTTTAAAAACAAAATAGCAGTTGTAGTTCAAGTTCTTATGAACGGCTTTTTGAACCAGCATAAAAAAGTAGGTGACAGGAATTTTAAGCAAGTGCAAAAGGTGGGTGCATATATGCAGGAAGACTGCATAAAGGAAGGAATTATGGTTAGAGAATGAATGAATGAATGAATGAATGCATGAATGAATGAATGAATGAATGAATGAATGAATGAATGAATGAATGAATGAATGAATGAATGAATGAATGAATGAATGCACGAATAAATGGAGAAAAGAACAGATGAAGCAACGATGAATGACTGAAATAAATATATTGCTGAATAAATGCTCAATCCGACCAGAGGAAAGATGGATGGGTCTACAGATGATGGATGGTGGGTGGGTGGATGGCTGGCTGGCTGGCTGGAGGAAGGGAGAGAAGGATGTGTGGGTGGCTGGCTGATAGATGGATGAATGGGTGAATTAACGGATGGATGGATTGATAGGTGAATGAATGAATGAATGGATGGATAAATGAATTGATAGGTGAATGGATGGCTTGATTGATAGATGGATGGATGAATGAATAGATGGATTACTAATTGGATGCATGGATGGATGATGGATAGATTGCCGCATTTTATTGTATCTTCACTAACATCATTCAAGCAGGGACATACACACCCATGTTTCAGAATACCTGTCTGAAATCATGCATGTTAAAACTGCTTATAACCCACCCCACCCCCCAACACACCCTCAGCCCCCACCCCACCTCTCAATATTTGTATTGGACCAGCTCTCCTTAAAGTCAGATATATTTTAGCCATTTTGAAGACGTGAAGCGTCTGAGGTCTCTTTCGTGGAACGAGGTTTTCTTCTCCCTCGATCTTTTTAAGAATCATTTTGTCAGAAACGATCATCAAAATCTGCTGCTCTGATGAGTCAACGTCTAGTCTTTCCTTCCAGAAAATAGTTATGTGCAATGACAATTACTATGATACAAGTTTAGGAAACAGACACTGACATTTTGATTTGACACAATTGTTGCCGTTCATGTGTGCACGTTTCTGTACTAAAAACCGTTACCCATTCCAATGGACAGAGGAAGGCCAATGATGTCTATGACATCTTAGCCACTCCATTAATACTTGAGTTATAATTTGGTCTTGTCACACGGAAGACTAGTTGGTCAGGACATCACCATGTTTCCTGAGAAACAAATCGCCATTTCTCACGGGCGTCCGACTTTCGCGTGTTTGACTCTCGAGCCCCATTTGTCCGCTGGTTACTCACCAGTGTTCTCAGCACGATGCTACAAACGGCCTCCTCACGCATTGGCACAGTTCTGGCAGCTATGCCGTTTCCATTTGAAGTATCGCGCTCGAAAGTCGCAAAAAAAGTTTTGGGCGTTCTCAAATTGTGGCAATATTCTGGAAACTACGCCATTTCCATTGGACATATCGCGCTTGCACGTCCCTAGGACAGTATTCTGTTGATTTGCCGTCAAACAGAAACACGTTTTCTTTTTTATGTCTTTCGTTCATTTTCTCGAACAGCCAATCAGATGGACTTTTGCATGTGACGTGGCGGAAGAATTGTGCCCATCCATGGGTCCTGATGGCGGCCTAGCCTCGCTCGATTGGAAACTTACGTAGCTTCTGCTACTTCATATGTCAGCTGTAGAATGTCCTGACGTCTACACTGATTTTCTTGTATAGTTCTACATCACTGCGTCTTTCTAAATCTGTTGCCGTCGCAAGATGCATAGCTAATTTGATCGAGTTTGAAGGAAATCAAACACCACACGTGTTGAACGACTGGTCGCAGAGTTGAGTTAATAATGGTTCTAGGATGCGATTGCACATCTTAGGGTGTTTTTCTCGATTTGTTTGTGGGGAACTGGTTGGTTGGGGAGTTGTAAATCTAAAGGGATACCACCATCACAATGATCATGACGTTACGGGGAAGGTGGAAAGACATCTATCGACACACTAGTTCTTGTATGAATAAATGTGGTTTCGTGGTATTGTTGCCTACCTCGTGATTGTCATGGGTTCATTTTCCAGCCAACGCCCTCGTCTGTATTTTGTTTTAAATTTCCCCCCAGTTATCATTTAGCTGTTTTACCGGACACAAAGAAATGTTCTGTCCTTTCAACGAAACTTGCCATGTGTGAGGAGGCGTTAATGAAGGAGTGGTGCTGAACACAGTGAAGCATTGCCCCTCCTCAAACGAAACAGAATGACCTTTGAACCAGGACAGGCTGAACCACATTTAGTGAATTTATCGAGTGGTTTGTCAAGACTCGCACAGAAACACAAAGACACAATTTTCATAAATATTGCAGTGAAGACTATATGAAATGTAAATTCCACAGTTACGCTTCCGCTCGAATTTCCCGCATTTTGTTTCCAAAAGATAGCAGCAGACCATAATATGCGAAATGAATGCGCGTTCATGGAAGCTGCGTCATTAAGCAATGAAATTTACTGCAATTGACCCAGCAAACGAAAGACCCTGGGAAAGAATATTTTGTATTTTGTAAGCGTCATCCTTGACACTGGTACCTGCTCCTGGACAAACTTGGGATTTGAAAGTCCTACCAAAGCGGCTCCTCCCACGGGTCCTCGTGACAAAGACACTGGGACAGTCCATGGATCCTGTATATGATGTAGTGTCCATGGACAGTCAGACGAATCGGTTGACTAACGTGACGTCCTTTAGCAACCAATTAGCCCCTCAGCCTCATTGTGTAGGCGACCAGAAATGTAGCGACTAGGATCGAGTTAACAGAGACGGAGAAACGGACAGAAGGAGGAATGGGGCATAATGGTATGTCACCCTTTGTAGGCAAAACAAAGTCATATACTAGCCGATTTATTCATTGGTTAGAACATGAGCAAGTTTTTTTCTTCCTCCTCTTTCTCTTTTTCCTCCTTTTTTTCCTCTTCTTCCTCCTCTTTTTCTTCTTCTCCATCTCACTCTCTCTACTCCCTTTCCTTCCTCCTTCCTCCTTCCTCCTTCCTCCTTCCTTCTTCTTCCTCCTCCTCCTCCTCCTCCTCCTCCTCCTCCTCCTCCTCCTCCTCCTCCTCCTGCTCCCCCTCCTCCTGCTCCTCCTCCTCCACCTCCTCCTCGTGCTCCTCCTCCTCCTCCTCCTCCTCCTCCTCCTCCTCCTCCTCCTCCTCCTCCTCCTCCTCCTCCTCCTCCTCCTCCTCCTCCTCCTCCTCCTCCTCCTCCTCCTCCTTCTCCTCCTCTTCCTCTTCCCTCTCCTCCTCCTCCTCCTCCTCCTCCTCATCCTTCTCCTCCTCCTCCTCCTCCTCCTCCTCCTTCCTCCTACTCCTCCTTCCTCCTTCCTCCTTCCTCCTTCCTCCTCCTCCTCCTCCTCTTCCTCCTCCTGCTCCTCCTCCTCCTCCTGCTCCTCCTCCTCCTGCTCCTCCTCCTTCTCCTCCTCCTCCTCCTGCTCCTCCTGCTCCTCCTGCTCCTCCTGCTCCTCCTCCTCCTGCTCCTGCTCCTGCTCCTCATACTCCTCCTGCTCCTCCTCCTCCTGCTCCTCCTCCTGCTCCTCCTGCTCCTCCTCCTCCTCCTCCTCCTCCTGCTTCTCCTCCTCCTGCTCCTCCTCCTTCTGCTCCTCCTCCTCCTCCTCCTGCTTCTCCTCCTCCTCCTCCTGCTTCTCCTCCTCCTCCTCCTGCTTCTCCTCCTCCTGCTCCTCCTCCTCCTGCTTCTCCTCCTCCTGCTCCTCCTCCTCCTGCTCCTCCTCCTGCTCCTGCTTCTCCTGCTCCTCCTCCTCCTGCTCCTCCTCCTCCTGCTCCTCCTCCTCCTCCTGCTCCTCCTCCTCCTGCTCCTCCTCCTCCTGCTCCTCCTGCTCCTGCTCCTCCTGCTCCTGCTCCTCCTCCTCCTCTTCCTGCTCCTCCTCCTCCTGCTCCTCCTCCTCCTGCTCCTGCTCCTCCTCCCCCTGCTTCTCCTCCTCCTACTCCTCCTCCTCCTCCTCCTAATCGTCCCCCTCCTCCTCCTAATCCTCGTCCTCCTAATCCTCGTCCTCCTAATACTCGTCCTCCTCCTCCTCCTCCTCCTCCTCCTCCTCCTCCTCCTCCTCCTCCTCCTCCTCCTCCTCCTCCTCCTCCTCAAACGCCACCACACTTGGAGACGAGTTACTGCAATGAAGTGTGCTGTCCTGCGCAGTTGGTCCGGCGGTTCATAGAGTTTTTCGGACACAGCTACTGGTTGTGGTCATAATTCTTTTGTTAGTGCGTGGTAAATTTTGCAGTCCTGGAGAACATGCTCGCCAGTCTTAATTGCTTCTCCACAACAGCATGTCGACTTTGGGGAAAGATTAGTTTTCGGTGCATTTGGTATCTTAGCCTGCAGTACGTGGTCCTCAGTCGGAAGATTTTCACCTGTTCTTGTCTGACTGGCTGGTGGTAGCTGTCCTTCGGCTGTTGTTCCCGGTGCAGAGGTTCGATGGTGTGATCATCTCTGTGGAGGAGACTTCGTTGTTTTCGTGTTCTTTCTCTGCTTCCATTTTGGCAAGTTAGTCAGTTTCTTCATCCCCGTATATTTCACAGTGTGACGGAATCCATTGTAGACTTATTCTGAGACTTTTGATATATTGTCAAGCGCCTTTTCTTGGTAGCGGAGCTTGTTTTTCTGCATTGCCTGGAGCACTGACATGACATCTGTGAGGAACACAGCTTGAAAATCTCCGTCGACCTTGCCGCTGATGGTGTTTGTCGCATGGATGAAGGTTTCCACTTCTGCTCTGTAATTTGTGCAGTGGAGGCCTGTGGGAAATATTCTCTTTAGTGATGTTTATCTGGACACTGGATATACATGTATGTCCCAGCTCCTCCTCGAATAGAGGCATTTGTTGCTGACTCATTCGTATAAACTTGTATCCAAGCTTCCTGGCGGTACCTCTCTTCAAGCATGACAGGGGACGGGGTCTTTTTGCGCACATCATCGCGCTTTTCTGTTGTAGCGAGGAAGGAAACTGTGGTGCAGATGTTGATCCTGTCCGGACTGCTTTCCCACGGTAGAGAGTCTTCTGGTGATGAAATTGCTTTCACTGTTGGCAGTGTTTCTTGGTGTTTTCTCATTAATGCTGGGGTCTTTTTTACGTCGCTGGACCTTTTACGTCATCCTGTTGAAAGTTGTTGTAGTCTGTCTTTCATTGGATGGTTTCTGAAGCATTCATATTTGATGGCATGCTTCATTGCTTTACATTCTCCTCTGGCACCGAGTGGAGCAATGTCGACTGATTTTCCCATCTTTTCTATTGGCATATATCTCATTCATCTGGTGATGATTCGAAGTGCCTGGCTTTGGACTTTGTCCAAGCTCTGGTGATGTGTCTTGGCAGCCGTCATCCAGGAACAAGATCCGTACTCAAGGTGTGGTCTCACTGCTCCTTAATAGATGTTTTCAGGATTTTCTTGTTGGTTCCTCAATGAGTTCCGGCCAATGTTCTCATGATGTTGAGTTTTCTCTTGGCTTTTGTTTCAACAACCTGGATGTGTTGTTTCCAGGTCAGCCTTTTGTCAAAGATAGCCTCAAAATATGTCTGTTGATCTTCTAATATCAGTGGTTGGTTTCCCATCATCATTGTTTCGTGGAGAGGGTGAAGAGAATGGATGTTGATTTCTCTCTGTTGGTGGTCACACACCATTTGTTAGCCCAGACTGTGAGGGCATTCAGAGAGCCGCCTGCATTCCGTACATGCTGGTTGTTATGTGTTCTTCATTGCACCAGAGAACAATGTTATCAACATAAAGAGCTGCTTTTACTCCTTTGGGCAGTTCTGGTACAAAGTCACTGATGAAGAAAATAAACAAAGACGGTTAGAGGACGCCTCCCTGTGGGACCCCTTGGCGCAGTAGTACCTAAAAGCCTTTCTAAAAAACTGCCGCATAGATCCTGACAGATGGGAGAGTGTTGCTTCAGACCGCTCTGCCTGGCGCAGTAGAGTCCATGCTGGTGCAGCAGCTTTTGAACAGAGAAGATCGAGTGATGCTGCTGTGAAGCGAGCCACCAGGAAGTCCAGAGCCAGCAGTTTGTCTTCGTCTGGTCAGCCATCTGCATTTCCCTGTCCACACTGCAACAGACTCTTTCGGGCCCGGATTGGTCTCACCAGCCATCTGAGGACCCACAACCAGATGAAATGATGGCATCTATGGTCCTCATCGATCCCGATGGACGAACATCATCATCATCATCATCATCAGTACCTTTCGGCTACAGTGTCCGTCCGCCATCACTCAAGCTTTCCAGTTGTGTAGGTATGACTTAGTCTATCTGTACAAGTTGCCATGGACACCACTGCGCTGAAGTTTCACCAGTAGACCATCTTTTCATACCTTATCAAAAGCCTTTTGTAGGTATATAAAGGCGGCAAGAGTGACCTTTTGTGCTTGAAACGCATCCTCTATGACTTGTGATAGGTGTGTCGTCTTTCTTCTGTGCTTCTGACTGGATCGTATGAAGTGAATTGTTCTGGTATGATGATGCTTTCTGATTCGAGGTACCATTGCAGGCGCTGGATGACTATGTGTTCCATGGTCTTGCATATACATCTGGTCAATCTGATGGGACGATAGCTATGTACACTAGCCTTGTTCTTCTCTTTCTTCCAGCACTGGGGAACTTTACCTTTACTCCAGCTCAGGTTGAGAATGGCCAGCAACTTCTTGAGGGCTATTTTGCCTAAACGCTGTGGCATTTCATTTGTGACGTTGACTGGGCTGCTGCCTTTTTTTCCTCAGCTTTTTGATGGCCTTTTGGAGTTCTAGCATGGTGATGGCCTGGTTTATGTTCGCTTTTTCATCCTTCTTAGTTCTTTCTTTTCTTTCTTTCTTCGTCTACCTTTTTGTTCTCTGGATATATTGATGCTGCTCTCCCTTACACAGAATCTTGCAAAAGTGTTAGCTGCTGTTTTACCTATAAGCGTTGCTCCTTCTTCCTTGAGCGTAATCTTCTGTCCTTTGGTGCCCTCATCGTCCATCGCCTTGGTCATTCTCCAAAGCCTAGTGGTGTCTCTCTCCACGTTCAGGCTTGCTGTCATCTCTCTCCACTTTCTTCTTTGTGTTTACAGTCCAAGCTTAGAAAAATGGTATTTGTCCTTAGCAGGATAATGTTATTTTCTTCACCTGGTATTTTTCTGTCTCTTCTCTTGCCTTTGCGACCTCTTTGTGTGCTCTTTGTAGCTCCGCCGTCCAGTATGGAGTGTATTTTTTGGTCACTCCCTGGGGAGAGTTTCTTTGGCTGCATTGAGGATGTAAGTGTTGAATCATTTCACAATGTTGTTGATGTTTCTGCCTTCGACATTGATTTTTGCACAAGCTCATTCGTGCGCATTGCAGAGACTCCCCACTGTGCTTTTTCGTAGTTCCACCTTGAGTGTTGGGGTGACGTGGCTGTTCTGTGTCCAGTGAAGGTAGGGAGGACCGGTCGGTGGTCACTTCCTCCAGGTGATCTGCAACGTTTCTGCTGATGTTCTGGTAGAAGTCGTCTGTAGAGAATGCCAGGTCCGGTGTAGTGGTGCTTTCCTAAGAGCGGGAGTAGAAGGTTGGGAGAGCTGTGCGTCAGTGACGAGGAATAGGCAATCGTCATCTTGCCATGCCTCAATGTCTTGTCACGGTGTTGTATCTCCAGCTTTGGGACTGGCTGTTGAAGTCTCCAGTGATAAGGAAGCAGCTCTCTGGGACCCGTATTGTATCAAGGGAGAGCTGTCTGTTATTGGACAGTAATAGTTGACGATGTAGAGGTTGGTGTCCTTTGATATTATTTTGACTTGATATATTCTGCTTCCACCATTGCTCTTTTGTTTTTACTGGCATTGATGTTGTTCCTGACCAGGGTCATTACACTGCCTTTTCCCTACCCCAATCGATTATTTATAAACATAATATCTTCTCATCTTGAAAAGTTTCCCCTCCTGCAGGTGCGTTTCTTATCAGCATATGTTGATGTTGTTTTCATGCAGGAATTTCAATAACTCTGCTTTCTTGCTGTTCACCCCTTCTGCATTCCATTGCTTGTAGTTGAGAGTGGGGTTCTCCTAGGCTTCTGTGCCCTTGGTGTTTCTGTTGGTTTGGAACGTTGCTGTCCTTCCCCGTCCCCTGACACCACAGGACGAGTTGAAGGGACCTCCAGTTCCTGGGTTTGGGCTCCTTTCAGGCGTGGAGCCCGACGCTGCACCTGCCTGGCGGAACTCCACAGGGCGAGCGCCCTGTCTAATGTTTTTGTCTCCGAGTGTCATTTGCCAGCAATGCGTGGTGTTGTGGCCTATTAGAGCGCGCTGCGGAGCCCAACATCTCTGTCTTCAGCAATAGAGTTTTCTGTCTGGGTTACATTATTCTGGTCCATATGACTTGCCCTGGGAACACAGCAGACCGCGTTTAGTCTCGCCTCTCCTCTTCGACCTGTCCGACTTGGGTGACCCTACCGGGAGCTACTGCTCCCCCCGGCATAGCACTAGGGGTCATTGAGGCAAGCACGCTCTTCGACCTCGACAAGGTATCGGTTCTCCGAGGAGAACGCGAACAAGAGAAGACTCCATTTTACCTCTCACCCAATCTCCACGAACCCGTAGGGAGTCGAGGTGAGTCTGTTCATACCCGTGACCATGTAAAGGAGAGTGGGTAGAGAGATACGAGATCTACTGCCCTCCACTCACAGCAAAGTTATTCAGTTTGACCAGACTTTTTCTCGACCCAAAGTGGAACATTTCAGATGGGCTGGGAGTTTGCCACTGAGCCCCCAATCGAAAAGCGGATGACAGAATAACAGCAGTATGAGAGCACTAGGAAGGTGCTTGGCCCTGGTTTGATGGAACGGCCTCTTAGCTGTTCAGGGTGGAACCCCAAGCTGACAGCTGACGCCAACAAGAGGCGTTGAGGAGGGAGCTCAAGGACAAGAAAAAGCGGGCTAAGATGCCAGAGGCCACTCGAAGGTTTCTGGCTTTGCTTTTCTTGATAATAATGGGAAGGAACGGGTCAAAAGAGACAGCCCTGACTGAAAACAAAATCGAACCTAAACGGCGAAGCCATCCAGCAAAAAACAGAACGAGGGAATGAATTAGAAGAAAATGAACAGAAGGATTTGTGAATTTCAGCGAATGAATGAAAGTCAGTGAAAAGCAGCACCCTTGCTTTTCAACGAAAACTGATCGAGCTAGCCAGTCAGTCAGTCCTTTAGTCAGTAAGTCGGTCAGTTAGTCAGCTGGTCAGTCAGTCATTTAGTCATTTAGCCAGTCTGTCAGTCATCACGCCAGTTAGTAATTCAGTCAGTCAGTCAGCCAAATAGCCAGCTAGGTGTTGGGAGTATATAACGTTTTAAAGAACACATTCAGACTGCTACATCAGTGACGTATATACCGATTACTCCACAGTACAAACTTAACCCCGCTATTATCATACCGATTAGATATGGACAGGCTAACAATGAAATTGAGTGGTGAGTAGTAGGGTTTATTTTAAAATACCCACATTTCACTCATATCTGGCCTCGAAGCATCTGCAGATCGTAAACCTTGCACTTACTGACACGCAATCAATGAAGTCGATAGTTTCCTTCAGCGAAACTGCATATCCCCTTCACCACCGGCTCAGTCTGCACCGGTCGACCGTTCGCCTCAGCTTCTGTGACTCATGCTGATGACTCTTTGACATTTTGCCCCCACGCTCAGCGTGTGTCTAGCCAGCCTCCTGCTACATCTCCTTCGCAAAGCCCACTTTCTTTCTGATCACTCGCACCCTTTCGGTTCGAACTGAGGCGGGTTTCTCAGGGCAATCCTACCCTGCGTTCCGTTGCACTTTGCTTCATCTCTGCTACAATGTAGCAGCCTCAGGAGTTTCGATTGGTTGGTTTTATTTAATAACTTTAAAAGCACATTATCATTAAAAGTATAGGGTTTTGGAGGCCCTCTTTGAATACACGAATCCCCAAAATTATTTTACACTCATATGTATCCCTCTTGATCGATGAAACGACTTAATAAAAGCATTAGGGTCGAATATCATTGATACACAATCTTTGGTGACGTTTCACCCAGTGGCAGAGGTCAACTTCCTGTCAAGGTCGCGCAGCAGCTAGAGCATCTCAGAAGGCGCTCTAACTGCTTCACACTAGAGTGCGCCACTTGCTGTGCCTAGCAACAATGAAACTACAGAACCCGTAGCCGCATTTGATTGGCTCATACTAAACAGAACTAATTGGAAGTCACTCCACGGACTTGCACGGTAAACATGCTTCGAACCATGGAGTTTACATACCATGGAAGTGGCAAACGTGCCGATTGCTTTCAAATTTCGAAGAAATGAATGTTTTCGTGCTCTCATCACCGTGGCAGAGTGGATTGTATGTCTTCGTTTGATATATGTGGTAAACGTTGGCATTTATACCCATGCCTGCAACGAAGTAGCAGACGACACACATTTTGGGATTACCTTAACCTTCCTTTATGACTGGTGATGGTTATCTCCCTTTTGTTATTAATGAATTTTCGACCCTAATGCTTTTATGAAGTTGTCTATTCGATCAAGAGGGATATAATTGAATGTGAAATCATTTTGGGGATTCATGTATCCAAAAAGGGCCTCCAAAACCCTCTAATTTTAATGGTAACGTGCTTTCTAAGTAATTAAATAAACCGACCAATCAAAACTCCTGAGGCTGCTACATCGTAGCAAAGATGAAGCAAAGTGCAAAGAAACGCAGGGCTAGCGCAGCATACGCGGTCCTCTCGTGGGACCAGAGGCGCATTTCATTTCGAAAGGGCAAAGATTGGGCGCGTTTGTTAGGCGTAGAATCTCGAGATTCTCCTTCGATGGCTAGTGAGAGAGAGAGAGCGAGAAGCTCCTACAGCTATTAAAAAAAACGGTCAATCATCAACTGACACGGCGGAAGTCAAAGAAAACATGGCTGTGTCCTGGCGCAAGAGTCGGTGAAGAAGTTGCCGATAGACGAAATAACTGACGATGCAGATATCACAGCAGTTTTTCCACTTGATAGAACACACCATGGTGTCATATCGAATGGCACGGGAACTTTTTCAACGAAAAAAAAGCAACCCGAGGTCAACTGAAGACAATTTTGTCTAAAATGTTAGGCCTCGATTCATTTCGATCAATTTAAGGGACATAATTCATAGATCGTACGCGTACGATGTTGCGTGTTTGCAAGCGATATAAAAAGTTTCGGCAGTGTGTTTCCAGATATAACCGAGACACCTACTCCTCAAAATATACAAATGAACACTCGAACAGCAAATACTTCCGTGTACTTACACTTTTCCATTCTCGGACCCTGAGATGCACATTACAGGCACTGCTGTCTATCAGCGGCATGCCAATGGGCACGGTCTCCGCTATTTTAGTACATCCGGGCCTCCGGCAGACTGGTAGACAGGAAGGCAGACATACAGGAAGGCAGACAGACAGGAAAGCAGACAGATATGAAGGCAGACAGACAGGAAGACAGACAGACAGTTACGCAGACAGACAGATAGACAGGCAGTTAAGCAGACAGACAGTCAGGCAAACATGCAGTTAAGCAGACTGGCAGTCAGTCAGAATGGCAGCTAGGCAGACTGGCAGGCAGGCAAATTTGCAGGCAGGCAGGCAGGAAGGCAGACAGACAGGAATACAAGCAAACAGAAAGGCAGACAGACAGGCAGTTAGGCAGACATGCAGGAAAGCAGACTGGCAGCTAGGCAGACTGGTAGGCAGGCAAACTGGCAGCAAGGCATGAGCAACGCAGGCAGAAAGGAAAACAGCCAGGCAGCCAGGCAGACAGACAGTTAGTTATCGCTGTCACTAAACGAGTAAACGGAAGCGTCGTTTTTACCGCTGGCAAGTAGTGCAATGTAATTTACATGCAACTCGTATAGAGTTAGGCAATGCAAGATAAGATGTCTTTCATCTTCATCTTTGAGAGAGGGAGGGAGGGAGGGAGGGAGGGAGGGAGGGAGGGAGGGAGGGAGGGAGGGAGGGAGGGAGGGGGGGGGAGGGAGGGAGGGAGAGAGAGAGAGAGAGAGAGAGAGAGAGAGAGAGAGAGAGAGAGAGAGAGAGAGAGAGAGAGAGAGAACGAACGAACGGTTTATTTGTTAGGCCACGGGCCTATCACAACTTACAAAATTGAATCATCTGCAGCAGCAATCTTTACAGCATCTTGTCTTCGCTTAAATGCATAGTACATGAACATAGCCAATGAACGTATTGTAATGAAGTCCTGTGTGGACAATAAGGTTCCCAGTTCTTCTCTTGTGTACGTGTTACTGAGCATTGAGGCATATCTCTGTCTCAAGTCTTCATACACTGGACAAGCAAGGAGAAAGTGCACTTCACATTCAACTTCCTCTCTGCAAGCAGAGCATATATATAATTTATCTGAACCATCGTTGTAATATCTAAGTTTATGGATGTACAGTTCACTAAATCCTGCCTGGAAGCTGATGAAGACATCTCTAAAGGGCTTTTTGTCTAGAGCAAACAAATACTTTTCCTTCATCTAAATAGGTTTGATTAGCATATAAATGTGTATCTATCACTTATTTCCAAGACCATGATCCACTCAGCTTTAAAGTCTAAAATCATACGTCTATTTAGTGAGAGAGAGAGAGAGAGAGAGAGAGAGAGAGAGGGGAGGAGGGGGAGACAAAGAGAGACAGAGAGACAGAGAGAGAGAGAGACAGAGAGAGAGAGACAGAGAGACAGAGAGAGAGAGAGAGAGAGAGAGAGAGAGAGAGAGAGAGAGAGAACGAACGAACAGTTTATTGTTGGGCCTCCGGCCCTTCACGTCAATATTTCAAAGGTTACAGTCAAGTAGTGAATGCCTCTTCAATCACTGCTGTAGCCACTGCCTCCTCCCGCCTTTTAAATGCATGATACAAGTACCTTGCTACAGATCTTATCACCATTATATCTTGCTCTATCAGCAGGTATTGGATCACTACATTCACATTAGGGAGATTTCTAAGGATCTTTCTTCTCAGGTCCTCATATACTGGACATTCAAGAAGAAAATGTCTTTCACACCCATCTGTTTCATAACATGCTGGACACAAGTATGTGTTGAAATCACTTTCCTTTACATATCGGTATTTATGCACATACAGGTCGGTAAATCCCATTCGGAAACGAATGTACACGTCTCTAAATACTTTCTTGTCAATACTGTACAAATACATCTCTTTATACCGAAGTGCTTTGCAACAACGAAAAAAGGAATATCTATCACTAGCGTTCAAAGCTTCAGACCACATTGTATTATATTCATTTACCATTTGTTTTTTTAGTTCTCTCAATAATTCACCCTCACATTGCACTTTCTGATTAATCCACATTTCCAAGAATCCATATCTACATAATAGATATTGTATTCTGTTTGACCAGTTTTCATTTGAACCAGATGCCAACATCATGCTGTAAGCTTTGCGAGAGTATCTACTGGATTCCATGAGAGAGAGAGAGAGAGAGACAGAGACAGAGAGAGAGAGAGACACAGAGCCAGAGACAGAGCAGGGCGGAGAAAGACATACAAAGAGACACACACACACAGAGAGACAGAGAGAGACATACAGAGAGAGACATACAGAGAGAGACACACAGAGAGAGGGAGACACAGACAGAGAAAGAGAGAGAGAGAAAGAAAGACAGAGAGACAGAAAGAGAGACACTCAGAGAAAGAGAGAGATAGAAATACAGAGAGAGAGAGAGAGAGAGAGAGAGAGAGAGAGAGAGAGAGAGAGAGAGACGTGGCATGGAGACAGAAGGAACGAAAGGCGAGGAACTGATGCTCATATTTTGAGGAAGGAAGGATGACGTCAGCGAAGGTGATAGGACTGGCGAGAGAAAGACCGGCCAAGACAGTCGGTCGAAAGGGGGGATGCATGAAGGGGGATGCATGAAGGGGGAAGCATGCAGGGGGATGCCTGAAGGGGGAATGCATGAAGGGGGATGCATGAAGGGGGATGCATGCAGGGGGATGCATGCAGGAGAATGCATAAAGGGGGAATGCCTGAAGGGGGGATGCATGCAGGGGGAGTGCATGAAGGGGGATGCATGCAGGGAGATGCATGAAGAGGGAATGCATGCAGGGGGAGTGCATGAAGGGGGATGCATGCAGGGAGATGCATGAAGGGGGATGCATGAAGGGGGATGCATGAAGGGGGATGCATGAAGGGGGAATGCATGAAGGGGGAGTGCATGAAGGGGGAATGCATGAAGGGGGATGCATGAAGGGGGAATGCATGAAGGGGGATGCATGCAGGGGGAATGCATGAAGGGGAATGCATGAAGGGGGAAGTGCATGAAGGGGGAATGCATGAAGGGGGAATGCATGAAGGGGGAATGCATAAAGGGGGAATGCATGAAGGGGGAATGCATGAAGGGGGAATGCATAAAGGGGGAGTGCATGAAGGGGGAATGCATGAAGGGGATGCATGAAGGGGAATGCATGAAGGGGGAATGCATAAAGGAGGAATGCATGAAGGGGGAATGCATGAAGGAGGAATGCATGAAGGGGGAATGCATGAAGGGGAATGCATGAAGGGGGAATGCATGAAGGGGGAATGCATGCAGGGGGAATGCATGAAGGAGGAATGCATGAAGGAGGAATGCATGAAGGAGGAATGCATGAAGGGGAATGCATGAAGGGGGAATGCATGAAGGGGGAATGCATAAAGGGGGAATGCATGAAGGGGGAATGCATGAAGGGGGAATGCATAAAGGAGGAATGCATGAAGGGGGAATGCATGAAGGAGGAATGCATGAAGGGGGAATGCATGAAGGGGGAATGCATGAAGGGGGAATGCATAAAGGAGGAATGCAGAAAGGGGGAATGCATAAAGGAGGAATGCATGAAGGGGGAATGCATGAAGGAGGAATGCATGAAGGGGGAAAGCATGAAGGGGGAATGCATGAAGGGGGAAAGCATGAAGAGGGAATGCATGCAGGGGGAATGCATGAAGGGGGAGTGCATGCAGGGGGAATGCATGAAGGGGGAGTGCATGAAGGGGGAATGCATGGAGGTGAATGCATGAAGGGGGAATGCATGAAGGGGGGATGCATGAAGGGGGATGCATGCAGGGGGAATGCATGAAGGGGGAGTGCATGCAGGGGGAATGCATGAAGGGGGATGCATGAAGGGAAGTGCATGAAGGGAAAGTGCATGAAGGGGGAATGCATGAAGGGGGATGCATGCAGGGGGAATGCATGAAAGGGGAGTGCATGAAGGGGGAATGTATGAAGGGGGAATGCATGAAGGGGAGTGCATGCAGGGGGAATGCATGAAGGGGGAGTGCATGCAGGGGGAATGCATGAAGGGGGAATGCATGAAGGGGGAATGCATGAAGGGGGAATGTATGAAGGGGGAATGCATGAAGGGGGAATGCATGAAGGGGGAATGCATGAAGGGGGAGTGCATGAAGGGGGAATGCATGAAGGGGGATGCATGAAGGGGGAATGCATGAAGGGGGATGCATGCAGGGGGAATGCATGAAAGGGGAGTGCATGAAGGGGGAATGCATGAAGGGGGAATGCATGAAGGGGGAATGCATGAAGGGGGAATGCATGAAGGGGGAATGCATGAAGGAGGACATGCATGAAGGGGAATGCATGAAGGGGGAATGCATGAAGGGGGAATCAATGCATGAAGGAGGAATGCATGAAGGGGGAAAGCATGAAGGGGGAATGCATGAAGGGGGAATGCATAAAGGGGGAATGCATGAAGGGGGAATGCATGAAGGGGGAATGCATAAAGGAGGAATGCATGAAGGGGGAATGCATGAAGGAGGAATGCATGAAGGGGGAATGCATGAAGGGGGAATGCATGAAGGGGGAATGCATAAAGGAGGAATGCAGAAAGAGGGAATGCATAAAGGAGGAATGCATGAAGGGGGAATGCATGAAGGAGGAATGCATGAAGGGGGAAGCATGAAGGGGGAATGCATGAAGGGGGAAAGCATGAAGAGGGAATGCATGCAGGGGAGTGCATGAAGGGGGAGTGCATGCAGGGGGAATGCATGAAGGGGGAGTGCATGAAGGGGGAATGCATGGAGGGGGAATGCATGAAGGGGGAATGCATGAAGGGGGGATGCATGAAGGGGGATGCATGAAGGGGGAATGCATGAAGGGGGAGTGCATGCAGGGGGAATGCATGAAGGGGGATGCATGAAGGGAAGTGCATGAAGGGAAGTGCTTGAAGGGGGAATGCATGAAGGGGGATGCATGCAGGGGGAATGCATGAAAGGGGAGTGCATGAAGGGGGAATGTATGAAGGGGGAATGCATGAAGGGGAGTGCATGCAGGGGGAATGCATGAAGGGGGAGTGCATGCAGGGGGAATGCATGAAGGGGGAATGCATGAAGGGGGAGTGCATGAAGGGGGAATGCATGAAGGGGGAATGCATGAAGGGGGAATGCATGAAGGGGGAATGCATGAAGGGGGAGTGCATGAAGGGGGAATGCATGAAGGGGGATGCATGAAGGGGGAATGCATGAAGGGGGATGCATGCAGGGGGAATGCATGAAAGGGGAGTGCATGAAGGGGGATACATGAAGGGGGATGCATGAAGGGGAATGCATGAAGGGAGAATGCATGAAGGGGAATGCATGAAGGGGGAAGTGCATGAAGGGGGATGCATGAAGGGGAAGTGCATGAAGGGGGAATGCATGAAGGGGGAATGCATGAAGGGGGAATGCATGAAGGGGGAATGCATGAAGGGGAAGTACATGAAGAGGGAATGCATGAAGGGGGAATGCATGAAGGGGATGCATGAAGGGGGAATGCATAAAGGGGGAATGCATGAAGGGGGAATGCATGAAGGGGAATGCATGAAGGGGGAATGCATGAAGGGGGAATGCATGAAGAGGAATGCATGAAGGAGGAGTGCATGAAGGGGGAATGCATGAAGGGGGAATGCATGAAGGGGGAATGCATGAAGGGGAATGCATGAAGGGGGAATGCATGAAGGGGGAATGCATGAAGGGGGAATGCATGAAGGGGAGATGCATGAAGAGGAATGCATGAAGGGGGAATGCATGAAGAGGAATGCATGAAGGGGAAGTGCATGAAGGGGGAATGCATGAAGGGGGAATGCATGAAGGGGGAATGCATGAAGGGGAATGCATGAAGGGGGAATGCATGAAGGGGGAATGCATGAAGGGGGAATGCATGAAGGGGGAATGCATGAAGGGGGAATGCATGAAGGGGGAATGCATGAAGGGGGAATGCATGAAGGGGAATGCATGAAGGGGGAATGCATGAAGGGGAATGCATGAAGGGGGAATGCATGAAGGGGGAATGCATGAAGGGGGAATGCATGAAGGGGGAATGCATGAAGGGGGAATGCATGAAGGGGAATGCATGAAGGGGGAATGCATGAAGGGGGAATGCATGAAGGGGGAATGCATGAAGGGGAATGCATGAAGGGGGAATGCATGAAGGGGGAATGCATGAAGGGGGAATGCATGAAGTGGAATGCATGTAGGGGGAATGCATGAAGGGGGAATGCATGAAGGGGAATGCATGAAGGGGGAATGCATGAAGGGGGAATGCATGAAGGGGGAATGCATGAAGGGGAGATGCATGAAGGGGAGATGCATGAAGGGGGAATGTATAAAGGTGGAATGCATGAAAGGGGATGCATGAAAAGGGATGCATGAAGGGGGAGTCCCGGAAGGGGGAATGCATAAAGAGGAGAATGCATAAAGGGGGAGTGCATGAAGGAGGAATGCATGAAGGGGGATGCATGAAGGGGGAATGCATGAAGGGGGAATGCATGAAGGGGGAATGCATGAAGGGGGATGCATGAAGGGGGATGCATGAAGGGGGAATGCATGAAGGGGGAGTGCATGAAGGGGGAATGCATGAAGGGGAGTGCATGAAGGGGGAATGCATGAAGGAGGGATGCATGAAGGGGGAATGCATGAAGGGGGAATGCATGAAGGAATGCATGAAGGGGAGTGCATGAAGGGGGAATGCATGAAGGGGGAATGCATGAAGGGGGAGTGCATGAAGGGGAATGCATGAAGGGGGAATGCATGAAGGGGGAATGCATGAAGGGGGAGTGCATGAAGGGGGAATGCATGAAGGGGGAATGCATGAAGGGAGATGCATGAAGGGGAGATGCATGAAGAGGAATGCATGAAGGGGAAGTGCATGAAGGAGGAATGCATAATGAGGAGAATGCATGAAGGGGGATGCATGAAGGGGGAGTGCATGAAGAGGGGAGCGCAGGAAGGAAGGAATGCATGATGCGTGCATTCATGAAGGGATCAGAGAAGGAAGAGAGGTTGGTGGAGGAGTGGATCCTGAAACAGAAAAGGGGAGGCGGGGGGCGGGGGGGGGGTTGAAAATGAGGAGGGGGGTGGGGGGTGGACAAGGAGGAGAGAGAGGATAGGGGGAGAGGGACCAAATGAGAAAAGTAGGTGTCGTGACCAGAATGGCTGTATTGGGGAAATGGGTTTCGAAAGAGACGAGACGTTTTGTTTTTACTGGTTAGTAATCCGATGGATGTATAGGAGTTGGAATGAGGGGTTGGAGTGAGTAGAAATTGAGTTCTGACCCGGGGTGGTGAGCGGTGTTTGCCCTGGGGTCTGAACAGTGGTGAGAAAAGTTAGGTCGTGAGTTGGTTGTGAGCCGATAGCTATGTTAGAGAGAGCGAGAAGACAGCGATGAGTCTGCCTGAGTCTGCCTGAGTCTGCCTACAGTCTGCCTAGAGTCGGCGTAAGGAGAGGAGAGGAGAGAAGAAGAGATCGGTCCGCCTGCTGGGTGAGAAGAAGAGAGAAGAGGAGGGCGAGGCAGAGAGTGGGCAGAGGTGGAAGGTTGGTGCGAACGTTTATATGGGTCGATAGTTTTACTTGTCAAGGGCTGACCTACTTGCTTTTGTGTTTTATAATAGAAGGCTGACCGATATTTTACTTGTGGTGCTGTGCTTTTTCCTTGTTCCCATTGGGAGTGGAGTAGAGGACGAGTAGATGTAAATTTTATAAGAAAGTGAGGGTCATTGAGGATATTGTGGTCGAGACAAATACCAATGTAACATTCTTTTTTATTTTTATTTTTCTTTTCTACCCCTGTTACGGGCCTGTTTTATGCTGAAACTATAAAGATCTGTAAGTAACCCTGGGACCTTGTTATTTCGTTTGTGCATCCCCGTAACAATGGATGACACAAAATGCAAACGAAGTGACCTGTTTCCATGGTAACTTGGGCACTCATGGTACAGACCACCACTTCTAGACTGATCTAGTGATTTTGCACCACGTAACACTAATAAAACTTTGTGAACTCCACAGGTGACCGGGTTACTTATTTTCAACGTCTGTCCCATCCCTTGAGCTCCGGTGTCTGCTGTTACTTCTGAAGACAGGCTTCGATGTTGTACACTCCTGAACCCTGTCATACCAGATCAGAAGAACAATCCCTTTCTGGCAAAACGATCATGTCTGGTTGTTTGCTTTTTTGTGGCAAGTATTGAAAGAGAGAGTGAACATAGATTGTGTCTTTAAGAAGTTTTATTTTTGCATCTCTTTCTCTCTCTGTCTCTCTGTCTGTCTCTCTGTCTGTCTCTCTGTCCCTCTGTCTTTCTCTCTATCTCTCTCTATCTCTCTCTCTCATACTCTCTCTCTCTATCTCTCTCTCTCTCTCATACTCTCTCTCTCTCCATCTCTTTCTCTCTTTCTCTTTTCCTCTCTCTTCCTCTCTCTCTCTCTCCTCTCTCCCTCTCTCTCTCTCTCTCTCTCTCTCTCTCTCTCTTCCCCTCTCTCTATTCCTCTTCTCTCTTCCCCAACCCTCCGCTCTCTCTCTCTTCCTCTCTCTCTCTTCTTTCTCTCTCTTCCGGTCTCTATCTGTTTCTCTCTCTTTCTCTCTCTCTATCTGTTTCTCTTTCTTCCTCTCTCTCATCTTTTCTCTCTCTATCTCTCTCTCCCTCTTCCTTTCTCTCCCTCTCCCTCTCTCTCTCTCTCTCTCTCTCTCTCTTCCTCTCAATGTATTTTGATGTTCAAAGCAGTGTAAGGTGCAACGGTCGCTACAGCGACTCATTTGCATATACCAAGGGATTAAAGCAAGGATGTAAAATGAGTCCGATACTTTTTTCTCTTGTAGTGAACTATGTGGCTAAGATTGTAGCCAAACATGGTAAACATGGTGTTCCGCTTAGGCCTGATGCTACGATTATATATCTGTTACTGTTCGCAGATGATATAGTTCTTGTATCGGACACGGTCGTTGGTCTGCAAAACCAATTGAACAATCTCAAAAAAGCTTCAGACACAGTTGGTCTGGATGTAAACAAAAAAAAAAGGTCATGGTTTTCCGAGATGGTGGTTATCTGGCAGGTCATGAGAAGTGGTATCTGGGGACGGAAAGAATTGAGACTGTGAATGAGTACAGACATCTTGAAGCACTGTTCACTTCGAGACTGTCCTTTAGTATTTTACAGTCTGATCTTGTACTTAGAGCAAAAGCTGGTATGATTCAACTGACTAAGTGTCTACAAAAATCAGGAAATGTGTCACCAGATGTGTATTTCAAAATGTTCACTACCCAGATACAGCCGGTACTTTTGTATACATCAGAACTGTGGGGACTGTACAACTGTTCGGAAATAGAATCTGTACACCTACAAGCTATGAAAAGATTTCTCAATGTTCCTTTACAAGCTCCTAACTTGATGACGTATGGTGAAATCGGAAGATGCCCACTGTATATCAATGCAACTTTACAGGCCTTTAAGTACTGGTTGCGTGTACTTAGGATGGAGGCAACTAGATATTTTAACAAAGTTTACAAGATGATGCTCATCTCGGGAAATATTGGAAACTGGGTTGACAAAATAAAAGAAGTATTGTATATATATGATTTTGCTGATGTATGGCGTAATCAGAATGTGCGGAATGAGACAGAGTTCTTGCTCGAGTTCAGAAAGCGCCTTATCACTGAATACATGAATGTATGGACAGTTTCAATATCAGCGAGTGGTAGATATGAACTGTACAGATCCTTTAAGACAGAATTGAATAGAGAGAAATATTTGTATATATTAGATAAAAAAGTTTTTCGAGATGTTTATGTTCTTTTTAGGATGGGATTCAGCGATCTGTTCACGCATAAATACAGATTTGCTACGGAGCGAGCTGATAATGCTTACTTATGTCCAGCTTGCTATGAAACAGACGAAAATGAACAGCATTTGTTACTTGAATGTCCTGCCTATGAAGATCTCAGACGAATGTATATACGCAGGTTGATGACGAATACATATGCCTTTGATGTTAAGGTACTCCTGTCGCTGGAGGAGCCTAAGGCAGTACGAGCGGTTGCAACGTATTTATATTATGCATTCAAGAGAAGAAAAGAAGCTGTTTCTATTGCTATGGCCGAAGACGCATATTATGTGTAATTGTGTTGTGATGGGCCGGTGGCCTAACAAAAATAAACAATTCGTTCGTTCGTTCTCTCTTCCTCTCTCTCTCTCACTATCTCTCTCTTTCTTTCTCTCTCTTTCTCTCTCTCTCTTCCTCTCTCTCTATTCCTCACTCTTTCCCTCTCTCTCTTCCTCCTTCTCTCCTCTCTCTCTCTCTTTTCTTTCTCTCTCTCTCTGTCTCTCTCTCTCTCTCTCTTCCTCCTCCTCCTCTCTCTCTTCCTCTCTCTCTTCCTCCTTCTCTCTCTCTCTCTCTCTCTCTCTCTCTTCCTCCAACTCCTCTCTCTCTCTCTCTCTCTCTTCCTCCATCTCCTCTCTCCCTCTTCCTTCTTCTGTCTCTCTCTCTCTTCCTCCTCCTCTCTCTTCCTTTCTCTCTTCCTCCTTCTCTCTCTTCCTTCTTCTCTCTCTCTTCCTTCTCCTCTCTCTTCCTCTCTCTCTTCTCCTCCTCCTCTCTCTCTCCCCTCCTTCTCTCTCTCTCCATCTCTCTCTCTCTCTCCATCTCTCTCTCTCTCTTCCTCTCTTTCTCCTCTCTTCCTTACTCTCTCTTACTCTCTTCCTCTCTCTTTCTCACTCTCTCTTGATCCTTCTTCCTCTCTCTCTCTCTCTTCCTTTCTCTTCCTCTCTCTTCCTCTCTCTTCCCCCTCTCTCTCTTCCTCTCTCTTTCCCCCCCCCTCTCTCTCTCTCTCTGTCTCTCTCTCTTCCTCTCTTTCTCTCTTCCTCTCTCTTTCTCTTCTCCTCTCTCTTCCTCTCTCGCTCTTCCTCTCTCTTTTTCTCTTCCTCTCTCTCTATTCTTCTCTCTCTATTCCTCTCTCTCCTTTCCCCCCCTCTCTCTCTTCCTCTCTCTCTCTTCCTCTCTCTCTCTCGGTTTCTATCTCATCCTCTCTCTCTCATTCTCTCTCTTCCTCTCTCTTCTTTCTCTCTCTCTCTCTCTCTCTCCCTCTTCCTTTCCCTCTTCCTCTCCCTCTCCCTCTTCCTCTCTCTCCCTCTTCCTCTCTCTCCCTCTTCCTCTCTCTCTCTCTCTCTCTCTCTCTCTCTCTTTCTCTCTTTTCCTTACTCTCTCTATCTCTCTTCCTCTCTTCTCCTCCTCTCTCTCTCTCTTCTTCTCTTCTTTCTTTCTCGTCATCTCTCTCTTCCTCTCTCTCTCTCTCTCTGTCTTTCTCTCTCTCCCTCTCTATTTCTCTCTCTCTCTGTCTCTCTCTCTCTCTTTCTCTCTCTTCTTCCTCCTCTCCCTCTCTTTCTCTCTTCTTCCTTCTCTTCTCTCACTCTTCTTCCTCCTCCTTCTCTCTCTTTCTCTTCTTCTTCCTCTTCTCTCTCTCATTCTCTCTCTCATTCTCTCTCTATCTTCTTCTTCTTCCTCCTCCTCTTTCTCTCTCTCTCTCGCTCTCTCTCCTTCTTCTTCTTCCTCTGCCTCCCTCTCTCTCTCTCATCATCATCCTCTCTCTCACTCTTCTTCCTCCTCTCTCTTTCTCTCTCTCTTCCTCTCTCTCTCTCTCTCTCTTCTTCTTCTTCTTCCTCTCTCGTTCTTCTTTCTCCCCTCTCTCTCTCTTCTTCTTCCTCCTCTCTCTCTCTCTTTCTTCTTCCTTCTCTTTCTCTCTCCTCTTCCTCCTCTCTCTCTTCTTCCTCCTCACTCTCTTCCTCCTTCTCACTCTCTTCTTCCTCCTCTCTCTCTCTCTCTCTCTCTCTCTCTCTCTCTCTCTTTCTCTCTCTCTCTCTCGCTCTCTCTCTTCTTTCTCCCCTCTCTCTCTCTTCTTCCTCCTCTCTCTATCTCTTCTCCCTCTCTCTCTCTCTCTCTCTCTCTCTCTCTCTCTCTCTCTCTTCTCTCCGCATCATGCATGAAAATAATGATCATTTCAAAAATCATGCGTAGCAAACAACAAAAATAAGACAATGTCGCAAAGGCATGAAAACCTCGGACAGCAAAAATAGCAAACACGCTTCGCAGGAAGTATTCTTGACAAGACAATACCATATCTTTCACCCCTGTCGGCCTAATGACACAGCAGGAGCAGAAAGAACGTGTTGCGAAACACTCACTTTCCCGAAGAGCAGGAAGTAATTGCCGCGATCCGAAGATGATCTACTTCTCAATGATTAACAGGTAATGGAGAGTTTGCTGACAACATTCTGCTGTTTATACAACACCGATGATTCGTCGTGGAATATCAGTATTACGAACGACAGAATCGACATCCCATTCGTCAAGGCAGTCATCAAGACACCACAGCTGCCACAGCAAATGCAACACCGGAGTACAAGGTTTGTTGAGCACGAATGTCTAATATTTGTGTAGACCAGCGCTGTTTGCAACACACACCTTCCCCAGCTGTCTGAATGCGACTATTTACTAATGACAATATAGCTGGAATCAATTACTGTCGTGGAAATGTAATATACACTACGCACAAAAAGTTAAGGAGCGGTACGAAAATTTGCTATAAAAGCTGAACGAGTAAATATTGAGTACCCCTATACATATGCTCAAAAAGGACATTCATTCTTCTTTATGATCCTGTTAACAGATCACTTCGAACCACAGGCTGAGCGCATGGACAAGTTTGAAATTGGGGTAATGGTTTTTTCGTTTCATGATAGAGACTCGTTCTTTATGCTTTGTTAAAGTCAG
This sequence comes from Theodoxus fluviatilis, assembly GCA_034096865.1. Lineage (NCBI taxonomy): Eukaryota > Metazoa > Mollusca > Gastropoda > Cycloneritida > Neritidae > Theodoxus > Theodoxus fluviatilis. The sequence continues at coordinate 74,286 of JAWQFJ010001067.1, read as the reverse complement.
ACAATTCTTCGCCTAAACATTGTCAGATGTAAACATTGAGTTAACTCTGTCCATGCGCTCAGCCCGTGGTTCGAAGTTAATAAAATTTAAGACGTAGGTACCTTGAAACATTATTTATGTGCATGCAGAAGCCCAAGTTTTTTCTCCATTCATAACTTTTGTTTCAGCGCCGACCTTAAATTACCGCCTTCAGATGCTTGTAGACACTTGCACTTTTAAGGTATTGACATAAATTTTGGTGAGCGTCTAGACAAAAGAATTGTTTTTATGACTGCCAAGTTTCATTGCTGTATCTTGTAAATACGCTGAGATGTGGACAATACCGCACTGTCGCCCGAGAAAAAAGGCCTTAAAACCAGCGTTTTTGTCTGCAAAACGTGTTAACGCCTCCTGTCTTTCAAAGCCCGTAGAAGACACACCCTTTTTGCTTTCTCTTCAAAACGCATGTTGTCTTAATGATAAATGGTTGGGCTATCGTTTGACGTTTAGGTTTACAAAATACTGTTGCATCTGATTATTTTTTGAATTTAAGAATCGGAAAAAGTCGTTTTGCAAGTTCATTTTCGGGGGTTACTCACTTTGACGCCCAGCTGCGCAGCGCTGAGTTAAGATAATCGTGATCTGTAAACGGGATTATAAAGAAGAATAAATGTCCGTTTCGAGCATATGTATATGGTTACTCAATATTTACTCGTTCAGCTTTTATAGCAAATTTTCGTACCGCTCCTTAACTTTTTGTGCGTAGTGTATATTATCTTTTGAATGGTTGAATGCATTCGCAATAGGTTTCATTGTTCACGATCGAAAGAGCATTTCACTGCACAGTGGCTCGTGGGCGCGTGGAAAAACGCTGACAGCCAAAAAGTATTTTGCGTATTCCACGCACGGTTGTTGTAGAAAGGAAAAAACGTGCAAAACGAGGATACTGTGAAAGCTTCCTTTTTGAGGAAGATTAAATCAGCAAGGGGTTGAGGGAACGAGAGTATCGGTTTTTTTCCTGCTTTGGAGGCCAGCCATTTTCGTTTCTGCAATGAAGAAAATGGCGTTTCTTCTGTAATTGAAGAACGGTCCGTGGCGCTGTTTTTTTTTCTTCCACCCTGTCTATCATTTATTTCAACGTGATAGGCGTTGGCAGGCGTGTTTAAGGAAAGAAGTTACAGGTTGATTTGGTGAAAAATAATGACAAATCCTACACATTTTCAACAATGGCTGAAGTAGGGTTTTAAAAGTAGGATAAAAACTTTTAGTTTGGGAAAAACAGTGTTTTGACTCTTCGTAGATTTAAAAAAAAGTCTTAGAAATTGCGCAAAAGTATAAAAATATTGAAAATAAATGTAAAAAGTCAACATCTCGGAATGACTTTCAATATTCTTTATTTCAACAATCATTGGTACACAAACATTTCTGTGTACCCATTTGACTGACCCTCTACAACAATTTATTTTAAAATGTTTGCATCCTCCTTATCATAATTGTCCATTAACGTTACGAAATGATAATAATGAAACATACAATTTCTGCTTTGCTCACTGTTAACTCATATCAATATACAGAATCAATAAAGAACGGGTTTTTAAAATCCTGACAAAATTTGGTGACAGTGAACACTTTTTTGTGTGGAGGTATTTCCTTTAACTACAAAAATTTTTATCAAAATATGCGTTTTGAGCAAATCAAGAAAGAATATTGCATTTGTGTCTTACAAATCCCAAATCATATATTTTCAACTGAAAATGAAATTTTATGTACAGCCATGCACATGACAAAGTAATACCCACAATTTGTCTGAACTGAAATTTTGTTCAGAAATAGTTTACATAATTACACAACTTCTACAGCCCCATACTTCTAACCGCAATAACTTCAAACCTTCCGGAATGTACACTGAATAGATGGCTAATATTTCCCATTTTTGACCATATGTGTCCTCATTTTCTATCATTGCTTTGGCGCAACTGATGTGAAATTTCCTTAGTGTGGCAAAGCATTACCTCATGGCAATAAATAGTCATGCCTTAAGACCTTCGCATACGTGGACACATTTCTGGCAACCATCCTGTTTCCATTGGAAATGTCGCGCTTGCAAGAGGCAAACAATGTTTCGGACTTGCTCACAATGTTCAGGCAACTGTACTGTTTCCACAGGAAATGTCGCGCTCGCAAGATCCAAAAGCAACGCTCTGTCGAGTGTCCGCTCAATAGAGACACGTACTGTTTTTCATGTCCGTCGGACATTCCCTTGGACACTCCCTCGAACAGCCAATCAAATGGGTTCCTGTCTGATTTAGAGGTAAAAGAAATGTGTAACAATGTCCAAATGGCGGCCTCGCCACCCTTGATTCGAATTTGTGGCTTTTGCTACTTCATATGTCCTACCACTTAAATATGAATCTCTTGTACAGATCTTCATCACCATCTTTCTCATGTGGACCGTTTATTGTGAAAAACCTGTTGTCACAAGTTGGGCAGCTGCTTCATTGAGTTCGAATACACCACCAACCACGTGTTGAATGTCTGAGCGGAGAGTGGAGTTGATGGATCTAGGATGGATTTCACAACACAGTGCGTTTTTCTCGTTTTGTTTGTGGGGAACTGGTTGGTTGGGGATTTGTAAACTTAATCAAAAGAAATCACTACGAGCACAACGTCACGGGGAAAGTTGGAAATACATTCATCAACACAGTAATTTTGTGTAATAGACATTAGCTTAGTGGGCTTTGTCGTTGACTACAACGCGGTTGACCCGGGTTCATTTCCCGGCTGCTGCCATCGTCTGTATCTATTTTTAAAATCTCATGCCAGTTCTCATTTAGCTTTTTACCGGACACACGAAAATTTCCTGTTCTTTCAATAAAACTTGCCACGTATAAGGAGGCCCTTACTTGTGAGACAGGCCTAGCAGTCATAAAGCAAAATCAGGATGTCTTGTTGAGATTGAAATCACAGGGCAGAGCTGCACCGTCACGATTCCCACGTTTTATATTAAAAAACCCGCAACGAAGCAATGATGATACATACCGGTACAACGCTGACTTTCCGTTGCCACAGATGCAGCTGCGCGTTGTATAAGGCGAGCGCCCCGGGGCGCTTTGTTGCATTAAGAAGTAGAGGTATGGGAAATAGGTCACAGCACCTGGGGCCGCACGCCTCATGCAATGCGCGCTCACCGCTGCCTCCCACGGTGGGTTGGAGGTAAGAATGGACCCACCCCGTCTCCCTACGCTATTCGTAAGAGGCGAATAACTAGAGAAATAGTGACTTGACTTGCTCATATTCTAAGTGCAGTGATGTGTCGTGGTCGACGGTCTTACATAGCCTACAAAGACTGATAGGCTGTAAAATTCACTCCATCCATCCATCCGTCCGTTCCTCCATCCAGCACTGCTGCTAACGCCATCTTGACTACTTGTGCAGTGATTGCTCTTTTTAAGGTGTTTACTGCTGCTTCAAAAACAACGTTGATGGAGTATTGACAGCGAAGGCGACAACATTAGCAATGACGGCAATATGGTGAGGGCAATGACGACGAAGACGAGAAGGGTAATGCTGGTGATGTGAGGCGAGATGGGCAGGAGGAAAATGTCGAAGGTGATGACGAATACAACCATATAACTAATAACAATAGCAACCATCACTATTGCCACTACAACCACAGCAAAAAAAAAAACCATTTAGAGAAACAAATGTGGCATCAGATACAACAGCTGCAGGAGGAAAAGGTGAAGGAGACACTTAGGAGCACGAATGAGCAGAGCAGGGATGAAATGACCAACAGCAGGCCCGCGTTGCCTACGCTAGTTATCTTGCGAGGATTGACGAAGAACTCTACGGGAGTTCAGGGCGAGGATATTGCGCACAGTTCATCGTTCGCAAGAGAGCGTGAGTTTCGCCAAGGAGGTTTCGGTGGTTCTTAGCTGCGGCTTGCGGGAAAATTCAAAATGGCGGAGACCATGGCATTGGGTCGATCTTCACTGACGGCAGTGCCTGTAATGTGCGTGTCATTGTCCGAGAATGGAAAACTGTACGTACAGGAAGTATTTGCTGTTCGAATGGTCGTTTATTTTGAGATGTAAATATGTTGTTTCTAGATAAACATAGCATTTTAATCGTAGCATGCATGATAGAGTCAAAAGACCAAAAATTAGGTCCTTGACTTGATCCGGAGTGTATAGAGGCACAATACTTTAAATTGTCTGCATGTGCATCCGGGTTGCTTTCTTTTCCTTGACAAAGTTCCCGTGCCATTCGAGATGTCACCATGGTATGTTCAATAAAGTGTAAAAACCTGCTGTGATGTCTTTATCGTTAGTTTCTTTGTCTAACAGTAACTTATCAGGGGCGCGTTGCAAACGGCGAGATTTGCCAAGATTTGCCAAGAAAAGCAAGAAAACCAAGCATTCTCAACGCTCTCGCTCCGAGGAAAACGAGGCCTAGGCGAGACTTCGCAAGCAGCTCTGAGAGGTGCTCCGCCTAGCGAGAATAACGAGAAAAAATGGCGGCGGTGCGACACACAAAGCTTGGCTTTGTGTTTCTAGATGATACATTTTTTAATGTAACCGTCCCAACTGCCAGTTGGCAGCAGTTGCAGACCGGTGAGTGCTTGTTATGTCTTTATAACTGGTGTTTAGATCACAGATCCGGCCGAGTCAGTCAAATATGTCTGCCAAATCTGAAAGTGGAGGAGTCCACTCATTTCATGAGTCGATGCACGTGTCGTCGTGTGTGTTGTTGTATCATTTGGGTAGGTAATCTACCTAAACACCCTACTTCAGCTATGTTCTCCCATTGCTCAAGATATCTACTGTCTACAAAACCTTCGTTTGACAGGAAAGCAGCTGCAATAACGTCGCTGTCGTCTGTCATTTCCATAAAAATGATCTTTTTCAAGGTTTCTCGCATTCTGGCCGCCATCTTGCTCTCTCCACTTCCGACTACGAGATCTCGTAGGTCGTTGCTTTTGGCCTAGTTCTTGCCTTGGACCGAGACTAGCCAAATCTTGCTGGGCTAGGTAGCGCCGCAATGCGGCCCAGCTGTCGCCTGAATGCAGCCTTGTTCTCTCGGACTTCCGCCTTGCTAATTAATAATAAGCCGTTTCCTAGAGGCCTTGCCCTTGTTCCTCTCCTCGGTCCCCCTGTGGGTTCGGGTAAGAATTGACCCGCAGCGTCTCCCCACGCGATTCGTCAGAGGCGAATAACTAGGGACACCGTGACTTGATTTGCGTTTACTCTCGAGTGTTTCACTCTTTCTAAATCCAATTTCAACACTCTTTTCATTCCCTCGCTCTGCCGCTTCTTGTCCCAGTGTCAACGACTCTTCAGCCAAAATAGAGGCCGCAAAAAAGTGTCTGGCACCCCATGCGTCTGTAGAACGGCTTTAAGTCCCCCTTCACCTTTTCCCCGATCCTTTCCCTTGAAAACAGCTCTTCCACTCTGTGACGGGAGTCCCGAAGGAGAGAGCGTCGTAGAGCATTTCTTGCCCTCTTCCTCATCTTCTTTGACCTTCAGCTCTGGAAGTCTCGCGCCTGCAGATATTGATTTTCAGCTTTCTTTGTGACGGAAAGGCCAGGTGGTTGTCTTCGAGACTCAGTTTTCTCACCAACCCAGCTGGTTGGTTTTGATTGCCAGCAGGCCGGAATCCAGCACTTCCACTCACTTTATCCAAGAGTTGAATCTTTCTGCTCACTGGTGTGCATTAATGGCGTCGGCAGTAATGGCGTATACGCAGATAGGCAGGTAATAGGCCTGCCATCCGCCAGATGTCGGATAAAGAATCACGTGTCAGACCCGAAGACAGCGATTCCCCAGGGGAGATCATGGGAGGCTGTCAAGTTTGCTTCTGAGGAGGCAGGCTACAACGTGACAGCAAAGAGCAGCCCTAATGTGATGTCGAAATTATCCGTTCAGTTGATTCCTTCAGGAAGTTATGACCCAGTTTACCACATGATGTCGTCTGCAGACTGCGTCGCGAGCAAATCACTCTTTTAGGCATTACATGTCTCATAAATGCTCGAGTGGTTCCGTGAAGAAGAAAATAATATGCAGGGTCAAGAAACTGGAAGAACAAGAAACTTCTCTGAAATGAAGTAGATTTTCAGGCCTTACTTGGTTTTAACAACAACCAACCAAGTTAAGGCTACGGCCCTTGTTACAGAGAAGAAACTGCACCTGACACAGGATTCAACTGCAAAACTATCGGCATTGATCACCTCCCACGTTAGCAGACGACCGCAACACTAAGCCATGCGCCTGTTGAACCCACTGATGTCCGACCATTATTCAGTCTCAACCTCAGTACCGAAATCCAATAAGTGAGAAAAAGTGCCCGAATCAGACAACCGGTGCATCTGTATTCTTCACAGACAAACCCAATAACCTCCTCTGAGTAGGTCGTAGCGGACCTCGACGGTGTTTTTAGTCATAGTTACTTTTCTTGACAGCCTTTACGAAATGAATTATGCTGAGCGGAATTGGCATGAACGGTTCATCTTAAAACCTTTTTCTTGTCACGCAACGTTGATGGTTCCTGGAAGCCAGAAAAGTACTGTATCATATGCCAAGAAAACTGATGCCGTTCTGATGTAACCTCTGTATAAAGTTTTTGTGCCATTCTTCGCATTAACCTAGTAACGGTCTCAGCTTGGCAAAACCTAAAAAGTTCTATTGATGTCACAGTAGCTTATGCAAGTGCTCTAGGTGTGGATATTTTCCTACTAAACTTTTCGCAAGAGTACATTTGTTAAGAGCCCCATGGGTTTAAGTTGTGGATAGCTGTGTTCTGATAACTTTGCCAACAACAGTACCCTCTATCACACAGGTATATCATTTCGAAAATGTATCCCTCCTATCCAAAGACAATTTTACTGGACAAAATGTAGGGCGTACGAGTTCCACAGTTTAAAAAAATCCTTTTTAATGGAAAGAGTTGACGACCTTCAAAGTTCAGGACTGGTACGCAGGAATGCCCGATTGTGGTGTAATAAGCCGATACTTTCTATCGGTGCGACAAGGGATAACTTTTCATGCCTCTATCGCAGCAATAGTGGGTGCTCGCACGGTCCTATTTCTCCCTATCACTCCGTATTTTTTCATTTACAGTGTCGTGCGAACCTTGTTATTTTCCGCTATCGTTATACTCCCCTTTTAAATATAAGACTACAACATTGTAACATCAAGGAGCAGTGGAAGGGTACACCTTATCCCTCCAGGTTTACTGGAGGTCCTACAGACTTTATCTGTCTGTCTGTTTGTCTGTCTGTGTGTGTGTCTGTCTGTCTGTCCCGACTTAACGGCTGATATCTCAAAAGCTGCTACACAGATGTCCTTGACATTTTGCACACTTACTGGAAGTTAGGTCCGATTCAATGTATCAAATTTTCAGAATCGAGGCTTGATGGGAAAGTGGTTTTTTAAGGTCGTAAACTCGAAAGCACCTCCCTAAATACTCGATTGATGGAACAGCGAAACGTGACGTGATCAAAACTGACATCTTGGACAGAACAATGCCAGCCAGATGCCCCAGCTTGGCTACAGGAACGGGAGAGGAGCGGCGGCTATGACAGCTGAGAGATAAGGGGAGGGAGGATAGGGGGGGGGGGGGGAGGGAGGGAGGGAGGGAGGGGAGGGGGGGGGGAGAGAGAGAGAGAGAGAGAGAGAGAGAGATATTCTTTATTTACCCCTCTTTTCTCGAGAGGTTGCGGGTTCGAACCCGATCTTTTTTAAAATTTTAAATGCCAAAACCTGGAGGTTCAGCGCCAGCGGTTTTTATTTGTACTGTATTTCTCAAGATCTTAGAATTTTCTGGGTTAAAAAATGGGCCTTTGTTGACTGAAATATATATTTCCTCCTCCTTCTCCCCTTCCTCCCCCTCCCCCTCTCACCCCCCCCCCTCCTCCTCCTCCGTCTCCTCCGTCCCCTCCCCTTGCTCCCCTCCTCCTCCTCCCCCGTCTCCTCCGTCCCCTTGCCCTCCCCTTCCCACTCCTTCTCCTCCTCCGCCTCCTCCGTCATCTCCCCCTCCCCCCTCCCCCTCCCCCCTCCTCCCCCCTCCCCCCTCCTCCTCTTCCGTTTCCTCCGTCCCCTCCCCCTCTCCCTCCCCTCTCTCCCCCTCCTCCTCCCTCTCCCCTCCTCCCCCTCCACCACCACCGCACTCTCCCTCCTCCCCCCCCTCCTCCTCCCTCCTCTCCTCCTTCCCCCTCCTCCCCCCTCCCCCTCCTCCCTCCCCCCTCCCCCCTCCCCCTATCCCTCCCTCCCTCCCTCTTCCCCCTATCCCTCCCTCCCTCCCCCTTCCTTTCCTCCCCTCCTTCCTTCTCTCTCCCTCCCTCCTTCCCTCTTCCTCCCCCCTCCGTCCCCCCCACTCCCCCTCCCCCTCCTCCTTCTTCTTCGTCGTCGTCGTCATCTTGACTTACCAGTTTTTCCCAGTGTTGCCGCCGTTGTTACCGTCGTTGCTCCACCTTTGTTAAGCACCTCGACTCCAATCACCTCTGTAACTGTAGAAGCAGTCTGAGAAATGAGCTTGCTTTAAACAAAATGGAATGTGGGAAGTTTAATCAAACCTGAACGAGTGTATTTTTACATGTGTTTTTAAACATGTGTATTACTTACAAGGTCGTGCGCCAAACATACATGCACATGCATTTTTTAATGCTGTATGTGACTGGTCATCCCTTACTGAAACCGCTTGAATATTGTGTTCAAATGAAGAAACGGCCGTACTTTCATCCAAGGGGTTCACTTGAGCGTTTTTAAGATTTAATTCGATTCAGAAATCTGAACCATTCCTTCGTATACTCCAAGAGTTTCAGATATTAAATATATCGCTAAATAAGTATATTTACGTCTTTAGATGAGCACTGCAATTTCAGTGTGGGAAAACTTCGTCTGGTTGCGTATTACGCCACATCATCACGACTCGCGAAAAGATCGGTCAAGCGTTTGGTCCGAGGCGGGTTTCTTAGAAGCAATCCTGATACGTGAAACAAGATCCTCTCGCGGAACCACGTGCCCTAATAAAATCAATTTCGTGCAGTAATGACAATGCTGAGTCTAAAGCGAGAAGGAATCCAAATAAGGTGAACATCTCTGATGCACCGTCCCCTCCGTGTGACTGTGTTGGTTCAACGACTATGACGTGCCAGAAATCAAGTAATCGTCATAAAATAAGCTTCCTCAACCCTCTGTCATGTTTACAGCGAGTCTAAGGCGCTGTACATGTTTTGGTTAAGTTACTTGATCAATCGTGAAACTGCACTCGACGAGAGACAGGAAAGAGGTAAATTTGATCCCCAATAGGCAGATAACAGCAATAATGTCATTTGTAGAGAAGTTGTCCACACTCAGGCTGAATCACGGCTTGGTCACGTCACTTAGACCATATGCATCGCTCAGCATCGGTTAAAACTAATCGACGGACAAGGCTCAATGATCCATCAAGCATGCTGTTCAATTTTGACTCCTGGCACACAGGCATGTCTTTTAAGGGAAATAATCTCTGGTTGCAGATGTCGTGGTTACTTTCTGGGTGCTTGTTGTCAGCACGTTCCGTAGCGCCACATCAATCTCAAAACCGCGATCAAGGAACGTGTACCAAACCAAAGCGCACCTGGAGACACAGGTAACTACAAGGTCAAATTCAATATTTTGTCTACCTATGCGTACATTGAATATTATGAATGATCTAGTCAATTGTGGCAAGCTGGAATATAAGCTTTACAATTCATGTCCAACAGGTGGGCCTTCTAACTAATGAGGACCCAGCCATGTGATAAATCGTAAAAGATTATTCAACACCGTTTAAAAAATCAGATTGAATATATGACCGGTCATCCCCAAAGAAGTCGCTCGGACACCGATGGTGATTTTCTTATTTGTGTGTCATCCTAAAGTAGACTAAATGCTCTTTAAAAAATACAGCACTTTTCATGATATGTGCTGTTGTTGCTGAGTCATTACCATTTGAATACGTATGCACCGAGAGAGAGTTTTTGAAGAAAACGGCTTTTCAAGTGTGAGCTACAATTTGCACAGCAAAGCTCTGTATGTAATTAAATTACATCAATTAAATTTGGTCCAGAGCTTAATCTTTCATAAATCTCTCAATGGTCAATGAAAGTGAGCTACGCGAGGAAATGAGAGCCCTCAGAGTGTAAACATAGGCGGGTTTCTCCGCAGCAATCCTAACGCATCGAACGCGATCCCCTCGCGTGACAAGAGGTGGGTTTCGTTTCGAAAGTATTAATAAACGATCAGAGATGAGCGCTCACGGCGAGCACTTGCAAAGCCCAAGGCCTTCCTCCTGACTGGACCTGTCCACGCAAAGCCCAATGCTTTCCTCCTGACTGGACCTGTCCACGCAAAGCCCCATGCCTTCCTCCTGACTGGACCTGTCCACGCAAAGCCCCATGCCTTCCTCCTGACTGGACCTGTCCACGCAAAGCCCCATGCCTTCCTCCTGACTGGACCTGTCCACGCAAAGCCCCATGCCTTCCTCCTGACTGGACCTGTCCACGCAAGCCCATGCTTTCCTCCTGACTGGACCTGTCCACGCAGTGCTTGCCTCCTGACTGGACCTGTCCACGCAGTGCTTGCCTCCTGACTGGACCTGTCCACGCAGTGCCCTCCTCCTGACTGGACCTGTCCACGCAGTGCTTGTCTCCTGACTGGACCTGTCCACGCAGTGCTTGTCTCCTGACTGGACCTGTCCACGCAGTGCTTGTCTCCTGACTGGACCTGTCCACGCAGTGCTTGTCTCCTGACTGGACCTGTCCACGCAGTGCTTGTCTCCTGACTGGACCTGTCCACGCAGTGCTTGTCTCCTGACTGGACCTGTCCACGCAGTGCCCTCCTCCTGACTGGACCTGTCCACGCAGTGCTTGTCTCCTGACTGGACCTGTCCACGCAGTGCTTCCTCCTGACTGGACCTGTCCACGCAGTGCTTGTCCTCCTGACTGGACCTGTCCACGCAGTGCCCTTCTCCTGACTGGACCTGTCCACGCAGTGCCCTCCTGACTGGACCTGTCCACGCAGTGCCCTCCTCCTGACTGGACCTGTCCACGCAGCCATGCTTCCTCCTGACTGGACCTGTCCACGCAGCCATGCCTTCCTCCTGACTGGACCTGTCCACGCAAAGCCCCATGCCTTCCTCCCGACTGGACCTGTCCACGCAAAGCCCCATGCCTTCCTCCTGACTGGACCTGTCCACGCAAAGCCCCATGCCTTCCTCCTGACTGGACCTGTCCACGCAAAGCCCCATGCCTTCCTCCTGACTGGACCTGTCCACGCAAAGCCCCATGCCTTCCTCCTGACTGGACCTGTCCACGCAGGCGCTCGCCGGGATCGCTCAGCTCTGAACTTTGTTTTGATCCGTTTAAAACGGAACGGATGGCCTCTGAAATAAAATCGTTCGTTCTTTCGCTTTCTCTCTCTCTCTCTCTCTCTCTCTCTCTCTCTCTCTCTCTCTCTCTCTCTCTCTCTTATCTCTCTCTCTCTCTCTCCCCTCTCACTCTTTTTCTGCGAAATCAATGACGACTGAAAGCAGCTCATTCCAAAGGTTTCTTGACGCAAGATATATCCCATGTGTCTTTTTCTTGGAGACGCACTGACTGCAGGTACCGTTGTAATTAAGTGCTGATTGGTTAGATTCTTTTACACACAGAAAAAAGAGCTTCATCAGCAAATGAATCTGAACATGGAAGCTTTTTTTCATTCCGCAAAGAACTATTTCTCTGGGTGAACTGTAGACGAGTGGCAATTACTGGCAGAAAGAAACCAGCTTTTGCCGGTACGGACGTCTATCACTAGATGTTTTCTTGGAGCTCATGACGTCAGCAGTTCCTGTCCGCTCAGTTCTGCGCCGCCTCTGACGCAATGCGAAGTCGGATGCTGGGTTCGGAAATACTCGCCCCTTTCGCCGAAGGTATGGGACGCAGATGCTCACTCAAAGAGGTATGACGTCATCGCTTGAGGAAGTGACGTCATTAATGTGCAAGTCCAGAAAGGTTATTGCTCTCGAAATCAAAGAATGCGACAAAGAGCCGCCCAGGTCACTTCGGACTTTTGTCACAAACCAGGACAGACGAGTGTTCCCGGAGAGCAGCAGTCGGTATCAATAAGACTGTTGCAAACCAATGAATATACTCGTAAGTCTTCTCAAAGGCTTACCCAGGTCTAAGCTGATCAGCGAAGAATAAGCCAAGTCCTGGCCGAATATTTTGGTTCTCAATAGCCTGAAAAAAGCCAAGCCAAGATCTATCGATGAGACGATATGGACAATATGACGGCAGTTGGAGATCACGACAACAAAGTGATTGCGACGGCTGTTGTGGTTTTCTGGGCCGCATTTGTTGAATAACAAATAAAGCAAAGGCAGCGGAAAACCGCACTGCCTGCGTTGCAGGCCACCACACACACAGAAACGACGCCGCAAACACAGGTCAATGCAAACCCCATTTGTACAAAAGCACAGATAAATGTGTGTGTGTGTGTGTGTGTGTGTGTGTGTGTGTGTGTGTGTGTGTGTGTGTGTGTGTGTGTGTGTGTGTGAGTGGTTGTGCGAGCGTAGGAATACACAAATCGATAATTATCTTTGCAAGCAAAATAACTGTGAAAAATTTGGGTGGCTGGAGGGGCATGAGGGCGATCATTGAACATAGAAATTTTATACTCGCGTAACCGTAGCGTCTTGTGTCCTGTCCCCTTGCTCTGCAGTGGGATTGATAGCTATGTCGGCCCTCTCTTGTGAGAGGAGCCGCGCATGCGCATTGCGGTTCTGCCTATGGAAAAAATTTCCCGTTTTCCAGGTCACGGCGTTCTATTGTTCCGGCGGCCCACATAAATAGCCTTCCACTACAAAAGATGACCAATGAAGATCCCGATAAGCTGAGAAATTGTCTTCGCAAATAAACAGAAAAATTAGCTGATTTGTTTTATAGCGTTTCAAACCTCTTCTTTTTGCATCTGCTGACAACCATATGAGCTCATTAGCATCACGCCCAATCAAGTGATTAGCGGTACTTCTTTGGAAACTTCATCAGCTTGGCGCAGGACATCTGTCTGAGAGTCTATATCTGTCTGTGTGTCTGCATGTGTTTTTTTCCCTCTCTCTCTCTCTCTCTCTCTCTCTCTCTCTCTCTCTCTCTCTCTCTCTCTCTCTCTCTCTCAAATCTGGTTTCTTCTGATGAGATAGAATGCTGCAAAGAAAACTCGTATCACGTGCTTTGCATTGCAGAGAGAATGGAATAATCACATCTCACCGCAGAATAACGCCGTGATTGAGTTACCCAGACCCACCATCTTACACCCGTCTTGCCCTGGGCAGAACTGGATGGGAACTGTGCATGCTCATTTCCTGGTAAGGCCACCTGAATGCTGTGGCGAAATCAAGCGGTCGATAACCCGACCTCAAAATTCACCTTCGTCCATTGTTCCTCTGGGCTGCATCTGATACTGTAGAGTTTCATGCATCTGCCTCAATCCTCATTTGATCCCTTCGTGTAGGTATGTTCTGAAGATTATTAATTAAGTAATGGCTGCGCAGACAAACTTGTCTTGGTCTAGTGCATACAGTGCCGTGGGGTTGTAAAGTTTTGAATATGAAACTTCTGATCCCAGATGCATTTGACTTCGATCGGTCTATTGTGAGTTCCGCAAGGTGAAGTAGGTCTTCTACACAGGACTCTCTTCGTGCTCTGTACGTACGTGAATGCTGCGGTGACAGATCAAAGTTAAAGTGAAATAATGAGTTTTCGTCCAATACAGTGTTTGAGTATGCTGACTACTTTTTAAAAATATTGCCTGTGTTTGTTAGCATTTGGTATACAATTAATTATTCCATCTCTTTGCGTGAAAGAAAAGTCTCCTTGATCGTCAGACACTTTGGTTCAAGTGAAGGATGGTATATCCGAATCCCAACCCCCAAAAACACAACAACATACAAACAAACAAACAAACTTGATAACTGCAACTGGAATACCCGTCAGACTCCGCTGATATCTCTCTCTCTATCTCTCTATCTCTCTCTCTATCTCTATCTCTCTCTATCTCTCTCTCTCTATCTCTCTCTCTATGAGCGTGTAGCTATCTCTCTCTCTCTCTCTCTCTCTCTTTCTCTCTCTTTCTCTCTCTCTCTCTCTCTCTCTCTCCCCTCCCCTCTCTCTCTTTGATGTAGTCGGCACTGAAACCGCAAACAACAGAATGACTAGCAGACTCATTTCCATCCGGAGAGACAAGAACACCAGCCTGAAGTCAAAAGTGAAACTGTTGCGCACGCTGGTGATCTCAGCATTCCTCTCTGCCTGCGTAACACAGGTCCTCACAGCGGACGAGCAGAAAAAAGCCAGAGCACGAAGAGGAGGTGCTGCAGAATATTTCATTAAAAGGGTGGCTTCATAGTTGTAACGATTGTACCGCGTTTCCAGTGTGAGCCAAAGATCATGAAGTATGCAGTAAAATGATCCAAGCTTTCATGGACATTCGTCCAAAAGATTCTCTCAGCTCAGTGAGTGTGTAACGTTGGCGCATGCCAAGAGGGTGTCTTGTGTTTGTTGACGGGCCGATGCATTCGTTTTTGTTTATTTTTTTCTTTTTTCTTTTTCATCTCCAACTTCTAATTTCGCTGTTTTGCAGATCATTTGAAAACACTTGCCGCGTGTGAGGATGCATAAAGGTTGTGGTTTTCATCTCCACTCCCACCTCCCACCTCTCCATCCTCAATCACTAGGAAAGGCTTGTGCCTGGCCAGTGGACTAGTGTAAGTCGTGGTATCAGTTTTCAGAAGCACAGTAGGAGTCGATTTATTAGCCAACAGGGTAGAAAGAAGCCTGGCGCCCTTTGTCCTGTTTCGTCGACTTTTTCGCTTGACCCAATTTGACACAGGCCGAGCGACTTCGCCCACCTCGGCGAGAATGTGAGTCGCCCTGCACAAGTCTGTCAACAGAGTTTACGGAGGTCTTGCATCAAGCGAGCTTCTGTCACTTTCTCTCCATTGTGGTGCTTGTGGTCATTTTTTCCGTGGTTCATCTGAAGTTGATGGTGGTGCCGGGCTGCCCTTCTTTGCTCTGAGGACGATATGAGTCAGCTTCTTCCTGAGACTTGTTGCTGACGCTGCGAGCTGGCTTTTTTAATTGTATCTCCGACGTTCGCCAGAATAGTGAATACAACATACGGCTACCGCCGCTGGACAGAACTCTTCAGCTGGAACCCGTGGTCATGGAGCTTTCGGGGCCTCTTTCAGCAGCTCGACCACGGGCGGCCCTAAAAAGCGCAAAGCGCACCCAGGGAGTGACCACTTACAAATACAAGTATTTATGGTGGCTGACTGTGTTGGGCGCCTGCTGGATTGCCATACCCACAGCGAAGCACCTTCAGCAGTTTCCCTGTCATCTTCACAACGGTTTTGGACCAGCCCTCAGGCACGGTAGGAAATGGATAGCAGAGTGCCCCACAAAGCCCCTGCATCCGACATCGACTGCGATAAAGTGATATAAAGTGAGACAGTGGCACCTCGGTTGATTCAGTCAGAATGACTAGTGGCGAGACGACTCCTCTCGAGATCATGAGTTCCCTTTGCCTTTCTTTCACGCACAGCGAGCGATAAAGAACCTGTAACTGGAGACAATCAGATCCTCGCAGATGCCGAAGGGCTCGAACTTGAGTCTGTTCCTTCACGCAGGGTCGACATCGCAATCGGCGAGGCGAACGGTTTTGACAATGATGGTGCGTCGAGCTGGTGGGGTGAAGCGTGAAGCGGCCGACGCGATGTGTTACGTCGATCACGTCTGGCGAAAAGTTCACGGGTCCAATTTCGTCTCTGATTAAGTTCCAATCTTTTCAATGCACTTTATTTTTCAGACAAGATAGAAGGGAAGGGAAGCTCCTGTCTGTGCGTGAATGAGTATGCTTGGTGAACATCTACTATGCAGCTACCCTCTGTGTGACTGTGTTAGCGTTGGCTCAACGTCTATGACGTGCCAAAACAAAACAAAAGTAATAGTATTTACAGGAACTTCCCTTCCATCTTGCATAGAATAGAAAGATCAAAGTTCCTAGCAGCCCACCCCCAGTGCTCTCCCTTCGTGCCTTGCATGAGCGCATGTTCAGCCTCTCAGCCTCTACTGGCAGGTCTTTTTGACAGGCGGAGACAGGTGAGCACGTTTTGGGGTTTGAAGATGTGCAGGGATGCAGTGCCGTGGTTATATCCCCAGGACGGGATAAACCTGGGTTTATCTAAATATCTTTTCAATGCACGTTCGAACCGAATCGCCTCCTGCATCATATTTCCCGTATATGAGGATATTTCATGTCGTCACCCACAGTTTCAAGTCAATCAGTTGCATTTTCGTCTGCCACAGGCTTTACTTCATCTGTTCATTCTCCCCTTTCAGCAGCTCTCTGTCTCTTATCAAACTTTCAACAAGCTTCTCCAGCCTGTCATTTCCTTGCTGAAAATCATTGAGAACTCCTTAGAACTTCTTCCCTCTCACAGTTACATTCTGAAGCGTACTCTGGCTTTCTCTCAGTGGCATCAAAGATTATAGGTTACACAAAGATAGCTCATAAGCTCATTGTTGTGAGGATCGAGACACGTTGCGCCCCAAGCGGCTAGAACTATGGGGAAGTAATCACAACGCTTAGAGACATGTAAAAGTGCTTGTTTGTCGACGCGTTTCTGATGCGTTCCGATCATGTTTGTGAATACATTTACGGTGTAATGTGTAATAAAATGATTTGCTGCAATAATGGGGGTGTTTTGGCTTTGTTTTTTGTAGCAGGTGTTGTGAAATCGAAATATTTGGTTCATCGAAATGGATGGTTCTGCGCATGCGCGTGAGCCTATAGTCCGTTTAAACATTGCTCTGTCAGTGGAGACGCTGCTGACTTCGCACGCCCGGTGAGTTATGCCAAAGATCCGGCCGCGTTAAAGCATGCAAAATATTAATTAGATTAAAAACTAATCGAAAATAGTCATATTAGACTGTTTTAACGTATACTTTCTGCACAAAACCCACAGAAGGTAAGAAAACAAACCTCACCGTATGTACCTAGATGGCTAGCAGACGAATAATCTTTGTCTCCACTGACAGAGCAATGTTGAAACGGACCATAGGCTCACATTTCGATGAACCAAATATTTCGATTTCACAACGCCTGCTACAAAAAACAAAGCCAAAACACCCCCATTATTACAGCAAATCATTTTATTACACATTACACCGTAAATGTATTCACAAACATGATCGGAACGCATCAGAAACGCGTCGACAAACAAGTACTTTTACATGTCTCTACGCGTTGTGATTACTTCCCCATAGTTCTAGCCGCTTGGGGCGCTTCGTTTCCGAGCGTCTTGTAACTTTATATAGCAAAAAATCGGCATGAGCTATCTTTCTGTAACCTATTATCTTTGGTGGCAATCCCAGATTATCCGGCATATCTGCACTTCACAATCTAACTCCCTCTTCTTGTAAATCCAACATTTGTTGTCAACCGATTCTCCGTCGGAGACGGTTACTGATTTTATGGTGCAATTGCTTGTTTTGTTTGGGTTTGGAGCGACCTCTATGCGAGTTGTGTACGAGTGATATCCTTTAAAGGCCTATTTTCATTGAGTACCGCTTACGCCTATTTCGCTCTAGTAGCAATCTTATCTAACCAATCATGACGCAGAACTAGACCGAGGCTGTGTCCTGATTGGTTAAATCAGATTGCTACTACGGCGAAGACGCACAAGCGTTGCTCAATGAAAACAGTCCTGTACTGAGAGTGTCGAGTGTTGGGCTAGTTGGCGGTGAAATGTTTAACAAATTCATCAATATCTCGTTCTGGCCGACCAAATAAGTCCGTAAAAGCTCAAGCAAGCTCAGAGTCACTTGCTGGATCTACGTTGTTTCAACCGCAACAATTGAAGACACATGATGGAACAGCGAAAATTTAGGAGAGCGCTGTGCTAGAAACCTGTCATGGTCGTGGTCGTCAATGTTGGTAGCCGCAGCAGCAGCAGCAGCAGCAGCAACAACAACAGCAACAGTAACAGCATAATGATCAACAACAGTAACGACAACAAACGTGGAATACAACAATAGCAGACCATGACAGCTGGAGACGGACTGGTAATGTGAGGAGTGATGAGGCTCAAATCGTACGAGGTGGGGGAACATCAACAGAGACGGCTGTTGTCAAACAGTTTGGGGCTGAGGTTCAACGAAAGATGAAAGCTGCTGCTGAAATGTGACATGCAATTGTTCCTCCGTGCACGAAAACATATGTTGCAGCATAGATGAACCGGTCTTTATTGTTCAGTTATTGTTTGGTAGGGGTAATTGCACTAGATTTTGTTGCAGTGTCCGTTGTACAGTACTAAAACAGCGTTTCTGCTGGCGCAGAAGTTTTGAAAGAGACGACTACTTGTCTCTACGATACAGAAACAGCCTCCAAAGCCCAGATGACATCAGCCACCCTGCGTAGGAGTCGAGTGCCTTTGCAGCACCAGCTGTATGGCATTCTGTGACAAATTCAACCTGTTGAGGGATAGATGAATGGTAAATGAATTAATTATTGCGTCAATCAAATAGTCATTTTATGGATGGATGAATTAATAGATTGGTAGATAATTTATGGATGGATGAGGAGATGGGCGGATGGATGGACAGACGGATGGATGGATGGATGCATGTTTTCAGTGGGAGGATGGATGGATGGACGAATGAATGAATGGATGGATGGATGGAAGGATGGATGGACAGAGAGATGGCTGGATTAGTTGGATGCATATGGATGGTTGGACAGATGAATAAATGGTAGGCATGGATACATAAATGTATTTCTGGGATGATGGACGTATTTATAGACTAACAGGTGAATTTATGAATGTATGAGTCAGTGGGTCGATGGATGGACAAACAAATGATGGATAGATGGATGGATGGATGGATTTAATAGATAAGCAGAAGAAAGGATAGACTGATGAACAGATTACTTGGATGGATGGATGGATGGATTCGTGTGATGAATGAATAGATAGATGATAGATAGGTTGATGGAATGCATGGATGGGTGGATGTATTTACAGGATTTTTGGATGGATGGATGGATGGATGGATAGATGGATGGATGGATGGATGGACGGACGGACGGACGGACGGATGGATGGATGGATGGACGGATGGACATACGTATGTATTTAAGGGATGGAATGGATGGATGGATGGGTGGATGGAAGGAATGATGGATGAATGGATGAAATGATTAATGATATCATGATGAATGGATGGATGGATGGATGGATGACTCTTTTCGTCTTCGAGTACCATATTCTCTGATATCGACTGAAACAAGCAAGTCAATCCTCTATTGTCCGGACCATCCATCTCTTGCCAAAGGCTTAGGAAGAAGCGGTGTGTCTATAGTTAAACCCGATCCACAGGAGAAGCTGTTAATGGCACGCGATGTGTAGACTGCATCATCATGATTGTGGTGTAGGATTTGCTTGCAAGACTGCACTACTGTTTTCTAACCATCTCCATGAGGTACACATAAAGAATGACACAAAAGCAGAGCACGACATTCATTTCCAACGTACTTGGAAGAACACTAACGAATTTTAATGCAAATATGTTGTTTTTATGAAGTCATTGCACAGAGGTCATATTCCATGCGGCCATTGTGTTAGGACATTCGAAATGTAATGGCAGAAAATATTATTAATTTTCGTCTTCTTCCATTTCCAACTCATGCAAAAAGATCGTAGACAATGTGCATACGTCACTTAATCACCATTTCTGTCAGGTCATGCGCTTCTTTATCATCTTTCTTATGAAGGAATATAGCTCGACTCGAATGAAAATGATGAGATTTAGACCTGAGAGCCATGACAGAAAATCTCTCTCTCTCTCTCTCTCTCTCTCTCTCTCTCTCTCTCTCTCTCTCTCTCTCTCTCTCTCTCTCAAGCCCACATGTTTGTATGCAAACGCTTTCTAAACGTAGATGTGAGGTTTCCCACTGCTATGGTTTATGGGAATACTGGAGGATATCCGCTTACTGTAAAAGCCAAGTTTATGGCAATGTAATTCTGACTGAGAATGAGCAAAATGCCGATGAACAGGCTACCAAAACAAGCCTATCGAATGCTGCACAGTGGTAACCTGCCAGCAAAAAGGAACTGGGCAAGGACAATTAAGGAATTTCTATCAAGCATGGATTTTAATTTTGTGTTATATAATGGAGGATGCGCGAATGAGAAAGGGTTTTTTAAAGCATTGCGCCAGATGATGCTATACCGTTTTAAACAAGAATGGAATGAAAAGATATGTTCAAGCAAACGGTTTATAATTTACATAACATTTCAAGATTGCTAGGAATGTGAGAGCTATCTTAATGATGTGAATATAAATACATTTAGAGATGCATTTGTAAGATTTAGGTTACGGATAAACGATTTGCGCATTAACGGACGGTATACGACAGAAAACAGTGACGTTTTCTGACTATTTTGTCCTGACATTTTCGAGAACGAGGAACATTTTAAGTTGATATTCCATAGTATGACACACTGAGGGCAAAATGCATGTACATAGCGGGATACATCATCCCAGAGCGAACCGGTTTTAATACCTTAATAGATGTGCACGGCCTGAGGATGACCAGAGATGCCGCAATGTACAGTCACTACGCCTTAAAACTGCGCAGTCTGTCTACAGAGGAGGACTCGGGAAGTGCAGATGCTTCCCAAGACACTCTCGAACTTGTGGCAATTTGAAGGTCATGTACATAGTCAGCATTTCAAGGGGGGAAATATCTATTTTTGGAGGAGACGGGATGTGTGAATTTTATGTGAATATAACTTTGAATAATTTTATTAAACCAGGACATCATATGCAATAACTAAGAAATAACCAGACACCTCTTTTAAGTTTAAGTGTACATAGGTCCATCGCGGATCTACTACAGTCAAGTATCTCTTGTAATGGGTGATAGATAACAGTTCGCTTTAAGGTCTCCTCTGTACCATTTCCTTCACCTCCTTTTGCTCCCTCCTACTCTTCCCCTCCCTCCGCCCCCCCCTACCCTATTTCTCTCTCTCTCTCTCTCTCTCTCTCTCTCTCTCTCTCTCTCTCTCTCTCTCTCCGTCGCCTCGATAGATAACAGTTTGCTTTAAGGTCTCCACTGTACCGTTTCCTTCACCTCCTTTTGCTCCCTCCCACTCCTCCCCTCCCTCCGCCCCCCATCTCTCTCTCTCTCTATCTCTCTCTCTCTCTCTCTCTCTCTCTCTCTCTCTCTCTCCATCGCCCCCCACCCCCACTCTTTACCAAGCTTAGAAACCCAGGGTTTCTTACGCTCGCTCATGCACTTCCATCTGTAAATTATCATAATGACTGGAACATGGAAATATGAAATTAGTTTTATATGTATCGATATTAACAAACTCCTTGCTAGTATTTGAATGTAATACATTCTAATCCTGCAAAAATATGAAATTTAGCAATTTGTTTTAGTAAACTGTTCAATTTTTACAATGCGTCGTCGGCCAATAAAGCAATCAATCAATCTGTCTCCCTCCTCTCTCTCTCTCTCTCTCTCTCTCTCTCTCTCTCTCTCTCTCTCTCTCTCTCTCTTTCTCTCTCTCTTTCACTCTCTCTTTCTCTCCCTCCCTCTATTTCTCCCTCCCTCTATCTTTCCCTCCCTTTACCTCTCCCTCCCTCTGTCTCTCCCTCCCTCTGTCTCTCCCTCCCTCTGTCTCTCCCTCCCTCTGTCTCTCCCTCCCTCTATCTCTCTCTCTCTCTCCCTCCCTCTATCTCTCTCCTCCTCTCTCTCTCTCTCTCTCTCTCTCTCTCTCTCTCTCTCACACACACACACACACACACACACACACACACACACACTGGTCACGTTTTCCATTACCGCGCTATTTGGCGAATGCATCAGCAAGCATCCGTTAGATTTGAACGATTTTGTCTCAGCGATACTGTCTTCCCTGAATTATGAGCGAGTAAAACACATTTCAACGAGCATATTTTCTTAATATGTTAGAATGAATTATCTCTGCGTTAACTAGTTTACTTTATATCGAGCATTACCAGTATATTTTCCCCCTAGTGTTACCTTCAAGCTGAGGCATATTTCTTGTTAGAAGAAATGGAGTGAGTTGGGACATGTTGGCTATGCACGGCCGTTGATCACGAAATGACTAGAACTAAAGTTATAAGTACGAGCTAGTCGGGTCACGATTTCCCTGGTTATTCGTGTTTGACGACTCGTGCCGAGAGATCAGTCCGCTGGAGGACTTTTTCAAGAAAGACAGGAGAGCACTCATTGAGCGCAAACCTCCGACAAGGCAGCCACAGCGGTGGAGGTATCACAGTAGCTCTACTATGGTCTGTATAATTCGGGCAGCATGTTCGGCTGGCCACGCCTGACGCTACAGTTCATTGTAGCGCCTGCTAGCTGTCTCTGAGTGTGGAACACATTCGCCGGCTTGCAGCACACGCCAGGCTATGTAGGCCTACCTTATTCACGGCAGCCATGTTGGCAACTGAGCACATCATAGCGAATGGCTGCCAGTACTAGACACTGCTGTGCGCCCATGTGCACGAATGATGCATGCAAGGTGCGAATCAAATCGGTTCGTATTGTTTCATTCTATTCCAAAGGACGAAGGTATTCACAAATCCGGGATAAAGAAGATTCATCGCGATGTCGGTCTACAGTTCAAGGCGTGTATGCAGGATGTAGCAACACCGCATACATGTATTCAGGGATTCACAAACCAGTATTAATGATGATAATGATAATCTCTATATTTGTCCTTTTTTAGGAAATTTTTTGGGGGGGTGGGGGGTGGGGGGTGGGGGGGTGGGGGGTGGATTCAACCTCGGTCGCCGCTCTGCAGCACCAAGTGACCGGTTTTACTCCTCGGTAGAAGAGGCAATGTAGGTGAAGCACCTTGCCCAAGGATGCAACTCAAGGATCTGTGCAGTTTCCAACACCACACCCATTAGCTGCAAGGGATTGCAAGTCAAACACTCTATTTGCTCGGCTACAGAGCTTTAATCATGTGGTTCTGTCATTACAGGGAAACTTGATGAGTGACGCACACCTACAATGTTTGAATTGTACAAATCATTTAAGTGTATTTGCTTTGATAGAGAGTACATATTCTTAATGTGTTCAAAACATCCGTAAACTTGAAATTCTTATCATTGCATACATCGCAGCGTCTGCGCTCACACACACTGGACACAGACACATCGTTCCCGTTGAATGAATGAATAAATACTGAATGAATTCAATTTCTACGGTCAGTCGACCTTTGTAGACTATTCAAGGCCCTTGATTACGATGAATCATTAATAGTTGGTTATTATGGAAGCAAGTCAAGCCAGGAGTTCCCTAATTATTCGCCTCTTACGAAAAGCATAGGGAGACGCAATACGTTCCTGTTGAAAACTGATACGAATCCATACATTCCATTATTCTCTTGAGTTCCTTGTGGAGCACTGGGCCTCGGCAGCAGTCCTCCAGCGTACTCGGTCCTGGGCAACCTTCTTCAGCTCTCCCCATGACAGGTTGCAGTTCCTCATCTCTTCCTCGCAGGATCGCCTCCAGGTGGTCTTGGGGCGACCACGAATCCATACGCAGGGGGATAAATTGCTCACAAAGGAGAAGTTTTGTGACAAGAAAAAGGCGGAATATACGAAACTCTCTTAGAAGTCTCTGTGACACAGAATGCAAGTGGAACTGAATCCGCGTGATGTGCACGCCTCGCTTTGAAACTAACACAGCAGCCACGTGAATAAGGTCTATGGCCTCGTCAATACATTCCTCTTTATGATAGTAATTCCAAAACAAAGAAACAGATGACCTCTAGAATTAAGTAGATTGTTTCTTAGGTAAAGCTCACTTTGCACCAAATTTCTTCAGAATCTATGTCGAACTTTTAGAGCCATTCTGCCTAGCAACTAACGAACTAACTAACCGACTGAAAAAATAACCTCCTCGGAAGAGGTGATGAAAGTATGTGCTAAAGGTGCAAATCGCCCGCTGTACTCTTGCAGGAGCTGGCAACTGATGCGTTGAAAGATCACATCGCCATATATTACATTTCCTGCATCCACACACCATGGTCCTAACGGATGATATACGTCTATAGACTTTATTAGACCAACAGATATAATGGCAAATGATGGGCATGTTCTTTTATTAACTTCGGAAATGAATGTCGCGTGGTGATTAGCGCCAGTCTGTAATCCTCCCTTATGGAGATGACTGGAAGAGATTGCGCCGTCAAGTCTGGTACCTGAAACCCATGTCTTCATGTGGGCTCCTGCATTAAATGAGATGGAGTAATTGCAATACCGAGAATGAGGACAACACTGCTAGATTTTACACAAAGGCTACCCTCAAAATGAATGAATGAATATAGAAATAAATGAATGAATGAATGAATGGATGAATGAATGAATGAATGAATGAATGAATGAATGAATGAATGAATGAATGAATGAATGAATGAATGAATGAATGAATAAAAATTTACAGCCTATCAGCCTTTGTTAGCTAAGTAAGGTCACGGACTACACTATTTCTAGAGCTCGTTGAGAACAAGCAAGTCTCGATTATCCTAGTTATTCGCTTTTATATGAATCGCGAGGGGAGACGCGGTGGATCCATTTTCCCCGGCCCAAAGAGGTTCCCTCCAAATAAAATGGGCACTCAGGTTACTTAATTTAAAGAGAATTGCAATTGCAAAAACATGCAGCGGAGTGCAGCAATCAACAGTTATATGGCTTCCAGGGGGAAATAAAATCTGGGTTTGGCAAAGTGCAATGTCCTTAATGTCTTCAAAGATTCCGTGGAAAGACAGTTGCCTGCCCTCATCTTACCTAAGAAATTAACTACTCATTTAAGAGGATCAGGATGAAGAAGACGGAGAAGGCCGAAAAAAGGCAGGAACAGAGAGAGAAAAAAGTAGTAGTAGTTATATGAGGAAGAAAATAAAGAGGTAGACGAGGGCGAGGCAGACGAGAAGAAGGAGCGAGAGTGTAGGAGTTGGTGAAACTAATGAGGAAGAGCATTAAGTAGACATATAAGATGAGATCAGTTTTGAAAAGATATGTCACAAAAGACGGAAAACATTTGATCAGCAGAATTTTTTTAATCAAACTAATATTGCTTTTGGCCAATACCTAAGATAGCCTGACAGTATGAGGACGTAGAGTGTCCTGAAAATAGTTTGGTCATAGTGAATCTCGAGCTCAGACAGATTTCCTCAGGGTTTTCTTGAAGCTTTCAACTCAACCTCCTGTCGTTTTCTCGCGAGTTGCACTCCTAATATGTTCAATAAGACTGTTTCTGACGCAAAACATTTGCAAAAAGTATTAGCCGGTTCACATCACTTTGCAAACCTAATTTTTACATATGTCAAATTAGAATTTTATTCTTTTTTTTTGTCCCTGAGAGCATTTTTGCTCTCTCTCTCTCTCTCTCTCTCTCTCTCTCTCTCTCTCTCTCTCCAGGGAATCAGTTTGTTTGTCTGGTATGTTTCAAGGAAAAAAACGTTGACGGTAGTGGATGGGGTGATGGTATTAATGGAGTGAAGATGGCAGTGGTGGAGACAATGAGGGTGGCAGTGGTGGTGATGGTACCTGCGGTGGTGATGGTGGCAGAGGTGATGATGATGTTGTAAAGGTAGTGAGAGTTGTGGTGGTGGTGGTGGGGGTGGCAGTGGTGGCAGTGGTGGTCGCTGGAGTGGTAGCAATGAAGGTGGCAATGGTTGTGGTAGCAGTGGTGGCTGTAGTGGTGGTGGCGAAGGCAGCAGTAGTTATGATGATGGCGATGGTGGTGGTGGTTGATGGTGATGGTGGCAGAGGTGATTGTGGTGGTGGTGATGGTGGCAGAGATAATGGTGGTGGTTGTAAAGAAGGTGAAAATGCTGATGCGGCGCTGTTTGCGACGTCTGTGGTTGAAATAAAGGAGGCAGTTGAGATGAAAGTTTTCGTGTTGTGGTGATGGCGGCGGCGACGGTAATTGAAGTGGTGGCGGTGGTGAAGGTGGCAGTGGCGGTAGTAGTGGTAACGATTGTGAGTTTGGTTGAGGGGATGTTGATGTAGGTCGTAGAAGTCGCAGTTGTGGCTGTGGTGTTTGTGGTGGCAGTGCTGCTGGTGCGGTGACGGTGGTGGCGGCAGAGATGATACTGACAATGGTTGGAGTGAATGTAGAGATGGATCTAGTGGCAGTTGGAGATTTGGTGGTGGTTGTTGTAGTTTTTGTGGCGATGGTGGTGTTGCCGATGTTGACTGAAGGAGCGGCAATGATGGCGGTGGTGGTGAGGGTGTGGTGGTCATGCTGGATGGCGGTTGCGTTAGTGGTGATTGTGGCAGTGATGGTGAATGTGGTGATGGAACTATTGATGTTGTAGATATGATGGTGGTGGAGGCGGTGGGGAATGAAGTAGTGGCAAGGATGGCGATAGTGATGATGGTGCGGTGGTTGTGATTTTGCTGCTACAACGTTGCACGTAGTGTTGGAAAATCACTCCGAAGTATCTAGATCTGTAGATATGCACAACGTTAAACGTGTGAATGTCTTCCAAACATATTTCAACACGAAATAGCATGGAAACGTGTCGAGAATGTGTCACTGAATGAGAACACTTGTCTTCTGTTCGATCAAATAGCTCATAGCATCGTTGTCTTATAGATGTTGTTTTTTTAATCGTCGGACTTCTTTATTCGACTTTTTTAAATATGCCATCCGACAAGCTTAATATCGGCTATAGACGTAAAGAATGTTGCTACCCATATC